>ML827565.1:0-33169 GCA_009831015.1 Picea engelmannii | reverse complement strand
ATGAACTATACCTATGGAAGAACAACAAGATAAGGATTTCTATCATTATACAAGTCAGATAAAACACACGAATGGATGAAATACATCAAACAAATCATGTGGAAGTTATTGCAGGATAAGACGAATCAATCATGAAGAGACTTAGAAGAAGAAAAGACAGAAGGAAGTCAACAATCAAGAGGAAATTAGAGAAAGACTTGTGACATTTTGTAGAGGACAACAAGATGGAAGCATGGACGTTGTTAGACAAAGAGAGCCAATTATATATTGCAGAAGACAATAAGGATGCAGACAGAAGCATGGACTCTGTTAGACGGAGGGAGCTGATTATATGCACTCATACATGAAGAAAGGATTAGGAGGGAGCTAATCCTATGATCCATTGAATATGATAAAGTATATATCCATGGTAGAAACCATGAAAGATAGTACGTGTCCAGTTCAACCTCAGAAGAAGTCTTCTTCGAAGAGAAGCCTTAAAGTATCCCTGGTTGTCCATCCACATCTGTGATCCTATGATGAAAGAAAGAAATGGAATATTTAGGGAATGGAATCTATAAGAAACTCCATGGACCCGAGAACTAAAGAAACACATCAGGAAGAACATGAATATTCCAGGAAAGAAAGAGAAGCAAGAACAACCAGTCATTCTATTAAGAATCACAAGATTACCAACCTGATATGAACTCACTAAAAGAAATCAACTGAAATTTGTGGTGAATAAAAGTGTATGTATGCAAGCATTGCAAGATCCAGAACTAGAGGTTCTCCCAGATGGAGGGAGAAGACTATGATGATTACTTGTTCCAGTAAACAAGAAATACCTCTACATAAGTCATTATATCATCCGCAATATCCATGGGTTGGAGTTCTACATTAGATGAATGCAAATACTGTTCTCCAAAAAAAGTGAACAAAGAGTGTATGAAAATCAACCTCAAGACTTTGAGAAAGAGACCCTTATATGCAGATGGAAGAAGATTACATGGTGGAGAACCTCCAGTTCACAACTGAAGCATGGTGAAGATTTTCTATAACATAGACATTGTATCAATATGATTACTCAGAAGATCAGATCTCGTGATGACAGAAGAAGTGCCACATGGATATGTTCCAGTTTGACTCTTGCCACGATATTGTGAGCTAGCAAGAGGAATACAAAAATGATATACCTTATTGACTAGAGCTACATGAAGCCTTCAAAATAAAACCAGTTTTCCAAACTGAATTACATTTGAAATCAAGCATTACATTATCCATGATGAAGTCCATAAAGGAGAAAGTCGTTCTCCAATACATATCTCCATAGATGAGTAGATAAGCAAACATTTTGGTAAAAACTTATGTTCAAGATGAAAGAGTTTGCGTACTCAAGATGGAGCTCGTGGAGACAAATTCATTATTGAAAAAGGAAGAGATGACTCCCAGGTTGGGAGGGAGAACTGATGTATTATTGATTGATGGACAGTCATTTTTCAGTTCAAATAAATGGTCCAAGAAGAGAAGATTATTTCCAGTTCAGAAAGTGGATTGAGATTTCTGACGAACAGGGATTTCCCATTGTGGTTAACATGGAAAATGGTCCAGATTTCTGATGTACCATAGAAAATGACTTCCCATTGTGGTTAACATGGGGAGTGGTCTAGGGAAGTCTTTTTTCTTGAGGGTTACTCAAGAAGACTGTCCCACCTTGCTGGGCAATGATTTGTTATTGTGGTTAACATGAGGAATGGTTTGTTTTGGAGGTTGGTACAAGACAATATTTTCCTCTTGCGATTAATAGAGGAAATGGTACAGACAGTCATTCCTTAGGGTGTATTCATTCTCTCTAGGTTTCACTTTGTTCACTGCCAGAGGAATGGCCCAGGGTGGGGAATGGTTCATGCTCATCAATCAGGGACAGGAACTCCTTAGGGAAGATTCATTCTCTCCAGGTTACACTTTGTTTAGTGTCAGAGGAATGGTCCAAGTTCAAAAATCAGAACAATCATTCTTCCTTGTTTGAGAAGAATAAGGCAGATAGACCATCGTTGATGTTCTACTCGGAGGGCAGATATTCTTTCAAGATCTCATAGATGTGAGTCAAATATTGGCCCAGATGATTCAGTTTATTTCATAACATTGTTTCTATGTAGGTTGATATCATATGATTGTTATAAACACTGTATGACAGTTTATGTATACTATTGTGGTGGATATGTTCCATTGTTCATGACTATACGTTACTAATCAAGTACTTGTTTTCTACTTGGTGTGGTAGTGTACCAATGGATTTTAGTTATGTACTACTATGGATAGACACAATTGTGTTCTATTTTGTTCTGGTTACCTTGAAGACTATCAACAATTTGGTAAATTATTATCATCAATAAATGATTAAAGGACAAAGATTTTGTTATAACCCTAAATTGCACCACAGATGCTTACCTGGCATCAGGCCAACTCATATCCCTTCCTTGCCAAAGCCATGCTGAATAAACTCTTGAAAATCCACTTAAATCAAGTAAAACGCGCCCTAAACTACTACTGCACGCGTTGGAACGCTGGCAGGCCTACTACTGCACGCTGGTAGGCCTACTACTGTTGGGAAATAATACCCTACAGACTAACAAGCTAGGGATGAACTTGTACGCAGATCATGACCTTAAAGAAATCACTTTTAACCTATCCCCCCAATACTCAAACCCCTTTTTCACACACAAGAATGGAAAAGACCTACTAACCTTTTTTCTATCGATGTTTGATGTAGATCCTCCATTGCGCTTTATCCTCTTGCTTTCACTGCTCCTTCCAAAGACAATCCTGCAATCAAGACAAAAGAATACGCATGCATGCTATTCTTCTACCTAAGGGTTAGAGATTAAGCATAAATCAAATAAAATATATATCACTCGTGCATTGGGACGGGAAAAGTATTCTTTTATTAATCTCAAGATGAATCAACTTACAATAATGATAAAGACCAGCCACTGTTCCTCGATCCTGATCCTGGGCTCCTCCTCTTCTTTGTCCTCCAACTGCTTTTCTTGAATTCTTCTTAGGCTTGAGGAAAGGCTAAAGGGTTGGGACAAAATGGATTCGGAAATTGGGTAGAGTTTCTTTGCTATCTTTTTTCCTCCTTCAAACAGTACCCCTACCCCTTCTTTTATAGGCTAGAAGGAGCTAGGGTTTTGGACGAACTCTCGGCCATGCATGGCTGGGAGTTTCAGTTAACTGACCCATAGATTTTTGTCCCATCGACAACTTTCATGTTTTTGTGCTTTGTTAGGTAAAAATGGGTTTTAGTAGGCCAGCGAGCATTCCAACGCGTGCAGTAGTAGGCCTGCCAGTGTTCCAACGCATGCAGTAGTAGGTCTGCCAGTGTTCCAACGCGTGCAGTAGTAGTTTAGGGCGCGTTTTACTTGATTTAAGGGGATTTTCAAGAGTTTATTCAGCATGGCTTTGGCAAGGAAGGGATATGAGTTGGTCTGATGCCAGGTAAGCATGTGTGGTGCAATTTAGGGTTATAACAGATGCCCCCTAATGTGTGAGGTCATAAGAGCATCTGATGGCTGAAATACATTACCAATTCTTTACCAATCTGTACTGATATGCTGAATGAGTGAGCCCAGGAATCAGGAATCAGGAATCAGGAGGTGACGTCTGCAAAAAATATAAAATGTCTCACTGAGGCGGGCATACCCATGCTCGAGATAAAATAGAACCATGGCTACCAATCAAATACACTATAGATCCATGTCCAACAACTATGAAGAGTAGCCACGAACAATACACAGCGGAGCTACATCTCGAAATCAGAAAGATATACATAGATAGTATCCGTCTCCCAGAAGTTGATTTGGCCTGCTGGCTGTACTTCAGAGCTTGAGCAACAACTTCAAAATCTTCTAAAACTCGGGTAGGAGTGTAATATGAGTGTACAACTGCACTACCCAGAGGTCTTCGACGGCTCGTCGGTTATGGACTTGATAATCTTGATGATCGGACTGAAGGCTTCAGTGATTTCGAACAAAGACTTGATTGGACGTTCAGGATGGCCAGGTATGCAGACAAGAGATATATTGCAGAGGGGCCAACTCAGGCTTGGTGACAAACTTCCCTTGGACAATAGCACGAAAAGTGATAAGACTCAGGCAACATATCTGTTAATCATAAGTCTATGAAGCAGGAGGCAACACAAACTCTCCATATGTTTGGAAGAATAACCAAACGGTGGAGGACACAACTCAATATAGTGAGAAAATATTCCTATGGTCGTACTACATCCCATAGTGTGATGAATCAAACGGACAAATGTGCTCTATCTAAGGGCGACTCATGATGCTGCCAATAAAGAAAATACATTTCCCATCCTCTTTTTGGGGTATATTTGATTTTTTTGTTCTTTTTGATGATTTGGAAAACGAATAAAGGAATATTACGTTACAATGGAGGAACGAGTACAACAAACATACAAGTTCAAGGCACAAGGACAAGACTGATGTTTTGAGGAAACGATACTCGGGAAAAATCCTCCAGTGGCCAAAGGTGTTAAGACGCAAAGGCAAATTGTTACTAGGCTGAAGGGTAAAGGATGCAAACGCGGTTGATAGAACACACAATGGTAACATCCTTCGATGTAAGTTTAACGAGCCCAAAGAAGGGAATCTCGGTGGTTTTTCATATTTAGAGAGTCTAAAAAAGAATAAAAGGAAACTCCATTGGGGTACCTTTTTCGACAATAGTCTAGTCGGTTCGAAAAAGGGGTAAACTAACACCGATTAGACGTCAATTCAAAACCATTTTAACGAGTGTGACAAGGACAAGATCACTCGGCTATTTTTTCAATTTTAAGGAGTCTGAAAAAATATTAACTATGGACTCCGTCAGGAATATTCTTCTGGACCATTTTAACGAGTGTGAAAGAATAAGGTCACTCGACGATCTTTTCAATTTTAGGAAGTCTGAAAAGAGCTTAACTATGGAATCCGGGGGGGTTTCTTTTTCGTAAATTTAGTCCCTCTGGCCTGAAAAAGGAATAAAATCTTACCTGAGGATACTCTTCTAAAGAATGGACATTCAATAGAGCATTCCTTTGTTCATACAGTTGACCATCCGGACCGAAAAAGGGGTAAACTACCGCCGGACAGATGTGACTTCAAATTTCAGTTTAACGAGCGTGAAGGGTCACAAGATCGCTCGACAATATTTTCATGTTTAGAGGGTCTGAAAAGAGCTTAAAAGGAGACCCGTTATGTTTTGGGAGTCCGGAGGGTAAAACAAAGAATGAAAAAGACCCATGCGAATGAGGCTCAAACTCGTATTCAGGAAAGACTATATGGACTCCCGAGCCTACGGTGTTGTTTAGAAATGGCATGGACACCATAATGCAACCAGGACCTACCTAGGGCATCCATGTTTTGGTAAGCTCTACCACCAAGTTGTGACACTTCTAGAGAAGATATGATGGTTCCGTGCCACAACCGGATGAGATCGATCCTATATCATAAGAACAAAAGGCAACGAGATGCAACAGTTGGGATAAAAGCCTACCCTATATGCTCAAGTTGATTTTTGAAAAAAAAAAAATTATGGACCGTCAATATATTTTATTTTTTATTTTTTGAAACTCAATGAAAATTATCCCAATACCTGATCAAATCCCTCCCATGTAACTCTTGAACCACTCAAAATGGTTTTTGGTATAAAGAAACTGATAAAGGGGTCCAAAAAAGTGACAAAAAGAGGCCAAAAAGTCTATAAATAGAAGCTAGCATCTCATTATCACCATTGTTGATTTGGAAATTGACTCTAGAGCCAAAAGACCCCCTTTTCCAAAGATCGTGATTCCGGGAGCTACAGTGGACGAAACAGAATTCTGCTTGGAACAAGTAAGTACAAACTCCCTTATCTTGAAATTCAATACTTCATTTATTACTTTTCAATTGGTTTTGGGGGTGGCCGTCGACCTCAAAGAGGTCGGCCCTAGGTAAACGCGGGTTGTCCAGGGACAGCCCGCGGGTACCTGTGCATAGAGCCAAAGCTGCGCGCGGGTACCCTCGACTGTCACCTCGACAACCCGCGGGTACCCCCCGCGTGATGTAAAATTTAATTGAAACAAGTCTTAACCCCCCTTTTTTGCTTTATTGTGTTGGCAGGATGTATGTTCAGTGGAGGGAGAGGGAGCACGAGGCCGCCAATGAGTTAGTGGTCGCGGATCTGAACGTTATGGCCGTACTGACACAGTGTGGGTTAGTGAAATTCTTTCTATGTCCGTTTATGCACGCGCAACCAAGGCTACTGAATGCCCTGATTGACTATTGGCACCCCGATGCAGAGGCTTTCATGATAGAGGGGAAATCCTTAGTGCCCACCACCGAGGATATTTATTTTTTTGACTGGCCTCTTGAGGAGAGGGGAACCAGTCAATTTTCATAATTTTCCTGCGAGGCCGAGCAAAGTCTCGGAGCTAATAGAGGAATATTGTGAGGCTGGTACCGATCAGAGATCTTCCTCGGTACCTGTGAGCAGGATTACCAACCTCGCTCTTCAGACAATTTTGTTGGTCATTGGGCAGATTACCGGCTCCGCAGCCGTGCATCAGGCTTCGCGCACACAGATGAACTGTGCAATCCAGTGCATGAATGCACAAATTTTTGATTGGAGTACCACACTACTAGCGAGCATGACAGGTCAGTTGACAGCTTGCAGACAACAAACACACAGGAACTTCGGGTTTGGGACCATCCTGTGTTCGTTTTTCTTTGAGAGAGTTCCATGTTTTAGTCCTTGGCTGACAGTACGAGGACATCTGGCTACTTTCCCCACATTATGTAGATGGGCAGGGTTACTGCCGCGACAGGGTGGTGGAAGGACCACAGAGGCCTTCAAAGACGAATTTTTTACTTGGCTGTCGCGATAGATCCCGGCTATTGAGGACTACCCATATGCGGGGATTGACTTCTCCAAAGATCCAGCGATACCAGTGCCTCCTGGTGAGGAGCGAGGGGAGATGGGTAAGTCTCCACCTATCCAGTTTTTTTTTGTTTGCATATGTAATTTTTATGTCTTTTTGATATATATATCATGTTTTTGTATACCAGAGTTTTTGATGGGTGAATGTTTGTTGCATGCAGATGTGGGGCCCATGCAACCTGCTGACTATGCACGGAACAGGCGTCGCCCACGACCGGAAGCCGCAGCTGCCGCCGCAGGAGGATCAGCAGTAGCCGGGAATCTCCCGGCAGGAGAGGCCGAGAGAGTCCCGAGGCGGATTGAGCAGAACTTTACTGCACTCACTCGGATAGTTCCCATGGCAGAGATAGAGGACTTGCCGCCCTCCATGCAGCCTCATGTTGTGGGGGCACCTCGGACATGGGTTTGATTGTTTAGGCATTTAGCCCAGGTTGTACATGATTATAACAGGGCCCATAGGCCCTGACCAGAATTTTAAACTGTTTATGTGCCACAAACACCTTGTTGTATATATTTTTTGAGGGCATAAGCCGGTGACTCGTTTATGGTTGCCATTTTTTAGGCGCTTGCGCCCATCTATGTACTCTGAGGATTTTATGATGTTTATATATGGTTGTTTATTTATTTTTTGTGTCTTATGGATTATGTGTACAAAATGTATTTACATGTGTGTGATCATGATCTTTTTATATGTGAGCGAGATGCTAATCTAAAATGTGATTAGCTAGAGTATCTGTGATTTGATTTAGACTCCTAGGAACATGAAAATATGTAATATAATCAAAGTTGCGTTCCAATAGACGTACCCTAAGGAATCATCGGTGTAAAGTAGGGTCATGCACGCGGTATATTCTGTTTAGCTACAACACAACCAGTTGAGCGTCTAGATAGACCCGGAGACAAGAGATACCCAATGAAAAAACGTCATGAAGCAACTCAATAACTGCACTATACTCAACAACATTGTTTGTGGTGTCACCTAAGCATATACCTCTAGAAGATAACAACTGACCCTGTGGTGTAAAGATCACCCAAGCTGCGGAGGCAAGCCTCCGCGTGTGTCGACTAGCACCGTCGGCATACCCAACGAACACCTCAGATTCACTTGACATCTGCCATAATGACAAAATATAACATCAATGACACATCCATAACACGTTTTAAAAGAAACGTAAAAAAGTAATAGTGCAAAGAATATACATATGTTACAAAACGTTACCCATAGTGACCGTGCTATGAGTAATACTTCTTGAGGTAGAGCCCATTTCTAGGCTCCGCCAAATCATTCCCTTCAAAATCGACCAGACAATAAGCGCCCTTTTTTAAAACCTCCTTGATAATGAAGGGTCCAAACCACATGGGTTTAAACTTTCCTGCCCCCAGGGGGTCCTTATCTTGGTCATAAACCAGGACAAGGTCGCCCTCAGAAAAAACTCGAGGACGAACGGACCTATCATATTGACACTTGACCTTATGTTTATGAGCCTCGTTGGCCAGGGCCGCATCGCGACGCTATTCATCAAGCTTCTCAAGGTGTACTAACCGTTCTTTAAGTGGAGAAGTGTCTGGAAATAACTGTACTGCCAATTTCAGAGATGGAATTTGACATTCGATGGGAAAGCCTTCCTCCAGCCCGTAAACAAGTTGGAAAGGTGAGAAACTGGTTGCAGTCTTAACTGAGGTTCGGTAAGCCCATAATGCCGAGTATAACATCAAATTCCAATTTGACTTGGCTGAGTTGATAGTTCGCTGCAACATCGTCTTGAGAGTTTTGTTAACAGCTTCCACCTGCCCATTGGCTTGGGGATAGTAAGGTGAGGAATGTTCTTGCCGTAACCCAAGCTTTGATGCTAACTCAGACATCATTTGGTTATGAAAGTGACTGCTATGGTCAGTGAAAATCTCTCTCAGGATGCCAAACCATGCTATAATCTGGTTAACTAAGAAGAGAGTTGCAGTCTCTCCATCATCTTTAAACGTTGGCATAGCTTCGACCCACTTAGTGAAGTAGTCGACAACTACGATGATATAGCGGTGCCCCCTTGCTGACGGGGGGTTGCATGTGGTGTAACCAATCCCCCACTTAGTGAAGGGACCAACTGTGATGACAAGAAACATAGGAGCTGGATGTGCCCTCATCTTCCATGAGAAGATTTGGCACGGATGACACTTCTTGACCGACTCGATAAAATCTTTCATAAGTGTGGGCCAGAAGTAACCTGCTCGTAAAATATTTTGGGTTGTTTCCAACTCGGACAAGTGACCGCCACAGGCTCCTGTATGACAATCGTTGAGCACTATGATGGCCTCCTCATGAGTGAGACATCGACGCAAGATGCAGTCTACACCTCTCCGATACAACGTATCATTGAGCATGAGATAATTCTTAGCCTGATGGCGTATTCATCGACGCTCGTCACGAGAAGCAGAGGTGGGACACTTCAAAGTCTAGAGATAGATCAGTATATCTCTGTACCAGGGGTCTGAAGATTCAATCAAAAACATATCCCCCCGGATAGGCGATTCCTTAGGCACAACGTCACCTGACTCAACCGAAAGCTCCAAGATAAGCTCTGCGAAGACCAGTGACTTTTTGGACTTGGCTGAAACGAAGTCTAAGTCAAATTCTTGGAGGATTACCATCCATCTACTGGTTTTTCCTCCGATAACTCATCGTGTCAACATGTATTGGAATGGATTCACGATGGCAACGACGGTGGTCTTGCGAAACAGAACATAGTGATGGAACCGTTGAACAGCACGAACTGCTGCCAACGCAAGTTTTTCTCGATGGGTATAATTAAGTTACGGTCCTACGGGGCCTCGGCTCAGGTAATAGATCACGTATTCAGAAAACGAATCATCCTCCTGAACTAAAACCATGCCTATGGTTGACTCTATGGAAGCCACATATAATAAGAAGTTTTTTTTATAATTAGGTGGTCGTAGCAGAGGTGCGGTAGTGAGGGCGTGTTTTAATGCGCAGAAAGAGCGTTGAGCGGCTTCGTCCCAAAAAAAGGGAACATATTTCTTCAGTAGACGCATAAAGCCCTTGGTGATTTCAGCATAGTTGGCGATGAAGCGTCGTAAGAAGTTCGCCTTGCCTTGAAGACTCTGCAGTTGTAAGATTGTGCGTGGGGGGGGCAACTGGAATATTTCCTCCACCTTAAGAGGATCGACCATGATCCCTGTTGTTGAAACAATGAAACCTAACAAACATCCTGACGTGACGCAAAAGTTGCACTTGTTCAGATTCAAGCGAATCCTGAAGTAGCGACAGCGTTCGAAGATTAGTCGGAGCTGCATAGGATGATCCTTTCGCTTGCGAGAGCGTGATGCTAAATCATCTAGATAGGCCTCGACTATATGTTTGAGGTCGTGAAATGAAAAATACATGGCCCGCTGGAAAGTGGCTCCAGCATTCTTGAGACCAAAAGGCATCTTACGATAGGTGAATGTACCCCACAGACAAATGAATGTCGTTTTATGTTGGTCCTCAGGTTTGATTTGGATCTGATTATATCCTGAAAAACCATCCATGAATGAAAAGGCTTCACAACTGGCACATTCATCAATGATCTGATCGATGAATGGGGTTGGATAATTATCTTTTGGACATGCCTTATTCAAATCATGGAAATCAGTACATACACAAATCGTGCCTTGTTTTTTATCGACCAGCACGGGGTTTGACACCCACTGAGTCAAATGAATCGGGTAAATGAACCCTGCCTTGAGCAATTTCTCAACCTCATCTTTGATGGCTGCTTCTTTCCTCAGATTAACTGGATGAATTTTTTGTCGAACAGGCTTAGCATCCGTATACGTTGTGATCTCATAATCAACTATTTTCGGATCGATGCCTGGCATTTCCTCATGAGACCAGGCCAAAACGTCGCAGAATTATATGAAAAGATTCGTGTAAATATGAACCTCTTCGGGGGAGAAATCCGCTCTGACGAAGACATTCTCCACGACGCCAGGGTTTCGGGAGATGTTGATAGGTATAGTGGTAGCGATAGTCTCCATATTTCCCTCAGCATAAATTTCCTGGGTAGCTAAGAGGTTAATGGGACATGGCTGATCTCCCGTCATGGTGATGGTGAATTCTCCGGCCTCGATTCGGCTTAACTCTGGGAGGAAATATGATCTATGATGAAGATCTTCCCAAGGTTTGTCCGGACTAGTCATTGCTTCGATTACAGATTCGTCAGAAGGAAAGACTAAGTCTAACGAATCAGTGGTAGCAAGAGAACCCGGAGCCCAGATAGGCTCAAGAAGTGGATCCAACTCTTGTGCGGCAGTCGGATCAGGAGTAGCTGAAGTTTGTTGGACTAAAGAGTATGCTACTTCAGCGGTCGACAAGGGCATGGACATGCCAGCGTTCCCTGTCTCATCCATCGTGGTTGATGGGGAAGGAAGAATCCATGGATCCTGAAAGTAAGTCATGCGGAATGACGAAACGTGAAAAATCTCAGCCTTGTGGTGAGTCGATATAAACTTGACATCGCCATGAGGAGGTGGGTAATAGAAAGTACCCATCAAAGATGGGAACAAACCAACTCCTACGTTAACAACACTGGCTTGAGGATTAGATATCATGGGAACTGTGGATGCCCCCAAAGTTGGGTCAGGTCTATAGAAGGACAATTGATCAATGGTCACTATCCGGCCTTCGTGTGGAAAAAATAAGACTCGGAAAACTGTAGCAACCACTGCTTGCATAGCATAAGTCCAACTACAACCTAACAAGAGGTTGTAGTCGAGGGGGGCATCGACTACCTCTACTTCGACGCACACGGTCTTTCCCCATAACTGCACAGGGAAAGAAGGAATGATGCCATGTGGTTGGAAAAAATGACCATCGAACGCAGTGAGGAGAGTAGGTGATGGAGACAACTCAGGCTGACCAATGGCTTTCCAGCATGCTAATGACATAACACAAGTCAAAGCGCCCTCGTCGACCACCGTGCGGAAGATATTCCGTGTAAAAATTTTCATGTGATGAGCCACTACTATCTGAAACGCGACGTGGTAAGGCAAACGAGGTTTCAAGTCAGTCGTATATAACATGATGTTACCCAGGTTACAAGTCTCAGTAGAGCCTAAAGCAGCCAACAAGGCTTTTCTCTAAGCAGGACAACTTTGGAGGACCTCCAAAGCGGACATAGCACAAGGGGTTTGGGATAAATCCTCCACCACAGAGTAGTTATGGGCGGCCTTAGTGTTTGGATTGTGAGAAGCTCTCTTGAACGCACCTTTTGGAATGCGTGTCATCGTTTCTCCCATCGTCTTCTCAATCTGTAGAGGAAGAGATGGGAGTTCAACTTCTTTGCACTTCTCAGAGGTGCTTGGTTTACTATAGTCATGCTCTCTAGTCGTTATTAAAGAATCACCCCTAACCATATATACGTTCGTGGAAGAGAAATTATTTGGGGGAGGGAAGGTTTCTTGGCTGCCCCCTTCGGCACTTGTAGAGGCTTGAGTTAAATTTTTCCCATGGTGAAAGGGATTAGTCAACACGGCTTGTTGTTGCTGTGTGACAAACTTCTAGGCCTCTACAAGTTGAGGACATAGATGGGTCAGGTGGTCTTCCACACATAAATTGCACGGATACCTCACCTTCCTCTTTTCCGTGGTGCCCTCGCCAGCATTATCAGTGGGTTTCTTATCCCCCTTACCCTTCTTGCGTTGTTTTTTCTTCCCTTCAGGCTGCTGGGAGGCCTTTGGATTAGTCGTCTGTATGGAGTGTACTTCCGACGTTTGGGTAGGAGGAGCAGCCAAATCAGTAGTCTGGCTAGCCGCTGAGTGTTGTATAGATAATTGTTGCAATTGTTTTGTCAATTTCTCAGCGGGCTTGGTTTGTGCCGAACTAACGATACCATCGGCATGTGGTCTGGATCTCTATCTGGTTTTGTCCAGTATCGATCGTGGTGCATCCGACAGGATGTTGTACAATAGACCAGACTGAGAAGAGATAAGCTCAAACTGTTGAGCCTTCATGATGGCATCTTCTTCGGAGAAAACCCCAGAAGTTCAAGTCTTTGGATAATTGCGGTACTAAAGACTTAAGGAACCACTCCAGCAGGAATGTTGGTGGAACAGGTACTTTGATTAGACTCTTTCAGCGTCGCCACTCTCGGATGTGATCAGAGATATGGTCGGTTGTCATCTGTTCGAAATTGGCTAGCAATTATGTGCCAGCGTCGTATCTCACAGGTAACTGGAAATGGTTAAGGAAGGCCATCGCCAGTTCACCAAAAGAAGAGTATCGTGAACGATCAAGCTCTATGTACCATTTCGCGACACTCCCAATAAGAGTGCATTGAAACAATCACAACTGGACGGAGTCATATTTCAGTGAGTTAGATGAACACCAAAGATGGAAAGTGGTCATGTGATCACCTGGATCTTCATTAGGCTTGGCCTCGAACTTTGGAATGTCCGAAGGCAACTTCGTTGGCATAGGAGGCCAATGCGGATCGTGACAGATAGGATCATTTAACAACCGTTTCAAATCTGGCAAGTGTAACGTCGCCAAGAATGGTAGTTTAGGTTGCTGCTGATAGCCTGGAAAAAAGGGTCATGGCGTTTCGTTGGCACCAGGTTGCCAGGAAAAGTTTGGCTGTGGGCCCGGATTCTGGTAGAAACCATGGCCCTAACCAGCGTAAGGGTTTTGCATATTTGGAGACATCATTGGTTGATTCCCCATAAAGGACATTGGATGTTGGGCATTCATCATGTTTGACGGACTTTGGGAAGGATTACCCCATACCGGTCCCGATGGGAGAGGCATAGAAGTATGTCCGGGGTTCCATTCACTGTGAAAAGAATTACCCCAGAATGACATTCAAGATGAGGGAACGGGTCCTTGTCCTGAGTTCCAAGGTCCTAGTATATGTGCCCCCGATGCAGGAATAGTACCCTGTGCCAGAGTAGATTGTCCAAAAATGGGTGTGCCCCCAGATGGGAAAGTAGTGGATGCAAAAGTGTTATTACCAAACGTCCCGTTCCAAACAAACGGTGAAAAACCGACCGGCTGAGTTTGTGCAGGTGTTCCTTGACTCTCAGCTCCAAAGAAACTTGTGTGTGCAGGCTGCCGAGCGGACTGTTGATGCAAACCACCGATCGAAGGGGACGAAGGAGAGATATGACCTCCAGTGTAAGGAAAAGCATTGAAAGGAACAAGAATGCCCCCTATTTGACCTTGCAGAGGAGCGTTAGAGCTCCCTGCCCCCAGACCCAAAGTTTGTAAAGTGGAGTGAGAGAGTGCAGGACTTGTGCCTGAACTAGGCATACCGTATGAAAACGGAGGGCCTGTCGCACTAGGTGTGAACGGAGGTGTGGTCGCCGCGATAGATGGGGTTGGTCCACTATGCGACGTAGTTGCGGCCAAGACCATGGTGGCCCGGACCAATGACAAAGGCAAGTTAGGAGAAGCTTCTCCTGTGGTAGCAATGGTGATGGGAATGGAAGAACTCCCAGAGGAAGTAACAACGTTTATTGCTATAGCTGTGTGAGGCACTGACAGGCGTTCGTAAAATTGAATTGGCACAATAACTTGTGGCCAAGTATCAGTGGTTGAGGTTTCAACCAATCCAAGGTTGGCGGTTGATTCCTCCGGGAGTTTTTCGGTCTCAATGGTTGGTAACCCGGTTTCTTCGAAAGACCCTTGTTGGTCTAGCTTCCGCCTCAATGGTGGCAGGGGTGGCTCCAGTATAACCGGCGGCAGGCCCAAAATCCTTCGTGATCGACGGAGCTCTGAATCCTCCACTGTGTGAGAAGATTCATGACACGCTAAGGTATTCTACACGAACAAACAGTAACACACACTAAAAGAAGCCCCTATGAGATAAGACAAGCAATCACTAACTATTTTGAAGAACAATTACAACAACCAACACTAGAGCAACTTACCGGTGCAAGTGAAACTCGAATACAGAAGAAACCTCCGGGTATAATTTGCAAAGAGTGGCCCGATGTCTGTCCTAGGTACCGCGGTATACCCCCGCAGTCACCTGTGTATGTTCCTAAAACATATTGGCAACTAGTTTGCCAACACGCGAACAGTCACCAGGCGGGTACAGTCGGTAGTCGAGTAGACCACAATGAGCAGGGTATCAAGCCCGAAACCTGTCAAGGGTATCGAGAGAAAATGGTCTGGAAGACAACTGAGGACCTCGAACGGATTCGAGACCCATGAAGCTCCATGGAAAATGCAAACGACGGAATCCCTCAACAAATCCTCGATATGTGTTCTCCACTACGTTTGGTCCAGCTTTGGAGGGGTTATCTCCACTACCTTTCCTTACGCGACCTTGTGTTTAGCCCCTGTGTTAGAGAGGGGTCCCGGATAACTTTCCGTAACTGGACTTCTACACTCCCTATGACAGACTCCAATGTTTGGTTTGAGTGGCCTTGGAGAATTTACTCTCCAACCTATTCCAAGGCCCTAGTCCTGAGCTAGTGTATGAACCCTACAAACAAAAACTCTAATAGTTTTTAATTAGCGTTGATTTTAATGGGATTTTTTATGTCACAAGGTATGAAGGTGAAACTGATGGTGTGTAAAGACTCAAAGCAAAATGATTAAGAAATGCTTGGAAACCAAAAATTTAAAAAAAAATGCAAAAACCAACAACTTTTCACCAAGAAATATTTCTTTTTCTTTTTGAATTTTCTAAGATTTCATGGAGAAAAACATAAAAGAATTTCGCTCAATCTATGAACTACTTATGCGCTAAATGCACTGCAAAAACTTATGAAAAAAGACTTCTTCCTAGATACTGATGCAACAACACAATCTTCAAACAAAGAAGAAAATGAACAAGAGAATTTTTTTTATTTAATTGCAAAATGAAGCTAGAAAGGGAAAATGTCGATAAGCAGAAAACCAAGAAAACAAAATAAAAATATGGCTTAAAGTGCATATCACAAAGAACCAGAGCAAAGATGCACAAAGGCAATCAAGAAAGCACCGATTCTAACGCTTGTCTAAAAACCATAAACAAATTTTTTCTTTGTCTTTTCTATCAAAACATCAACTAAGAAAAACACAGGCTAAGGATAAGAGGCCCTAACCTACTGAATGTGCAACCCTAGACTCAAAACCCCTGACTGGAAAAACTTCTCACCACAAGAGGGGATGACTGCCCCACCCTGAATGAAAAGAAACCTGACAAGCCCATGAATGTCACTGAAACAGCACGCGTGCAAACGCTTGCTGAGCTATAACAGAGCGCGGGTACCCGCGGGATGAACTGATACAGGCCGCGTGTATGTGCAAAATCCAAGACAAAACTAACCACAGACAGCCCAGACCTGGAAGAGGCCTCTGGTATTGACAACCAGGGTCTCTTGAAGGCTTGGATGCTTCTTCTTTAACAGAAAAGGAAAATAAATGCAAAAAATAACAAACACAATAAAGCGGACGGAGACAAGACTGTGAACCAGCAAGACCCAGACAGGATCCATAAATCCCCCTGAAAATGTAAAATTCTGATAGGGAAGAGGAGACTGCCTCTTAAGCTCTCTGAGTCCTACACACTACTGAAACCTCTACAACAAGCGTTCAAATGTGGGTTGTAGAAGGTTAGGGCGCGGGTTACATGCATGCAGGCCTTCTGCAGGTCGCGTGTACCTCTGTGTGTCCCGATAATAAATGTCAAGCAACAATCAAGGAAAAATTGGTATTTAAGAACCAGGTTCCCTGCTAGCTCTGACCTAAAAGAAAACAACCAAACAAAGAAACATAAAACCTACTTCTTTAAACTACCCAAAAACCTCTCTTAAATCCGGAAACCCTAAGAGTAAATATCCCCAATGGAGTCGCCAATTCTGTTGTTGGGAAATAATACCCTACGGACTAACAAGCTAGGGATGAACTTGTACGCAGATCATGACCTTAAAGAAATCCATTTTAACCTATCCCCCCAATACTCAAACCCCTTTTTCACACACAAGCATGGAAAATACCTACTAACCTTTTTTCTATCGATGTTTGATGTAGATCCTCCGTTGCACTTTATCCTCTTGCTTTCGCTGCTCCTTCCAAAGAAAATCCTGCAATCAAGACAAAACACTACGCCCAGACCACAGACAGCCCAGACCTAGAAGAGGCCTCTGGTATCTGTTATAACCCTAAATTGCACCACACATGCTTACCTGGCATTAGACCAACTCATATCCCTTCCTTGCCAAAACCATGCTGAATAAACTCTTGAAAATCCCCTTAAATCAAGTAAAACGCGCACTAAACTACTATTGCATGCGTTGGAACGCTAGCAGGCCTACTACTGCACGCGTTGGAACGCTGGCTGGCCTACTACAGCCCGTGTTTACCTAACAAACCACAAAAACAGGAAATTTGCCGACGGGACAAAAAGCTATGGGTCAGTTAATTGAAACTCCTAGCCATGCATGGCCGAGAGTTCGTCCAAAACCCTAGCTCCTTCTAGCCTATAAAAGAAGGGGTAGGGGTACTATTTGAAGGAGGAAAAAAGATAGCAAAGAAAATCTACCCAATTGCCGAATCCATTTTGTCCCAACCCTTTAGCCTTTCCTCAAGCCTAAGAAGAATTCAAGCAAAGCAGTTGGAGGACAAAGAAGAGGAGGAACCCAGGATCAGGATCGAGGAACGGTGGATGGTCTCTATCATTATTGTAAGTTGAGTCATCTTGAGATTAATAAAAGAATACTTTTCCCATCCCAATGCACGAGTGATATATATTTTATTTGATTTATGCTTAATCTCTAACCCTTAGGTAGAAGAATAACATGCATGCGTAGTGTTTTGTCTTGATTGCAGGATTGTCTTTGGAAGGAGCAGCGAAAGCAAGAGGATAAAGCACAATGGAGGATCTACATCAAACATCGATAGAAAAAGGTTAGTAGGTCTTTTCCATGCTTGTGTGTGAAAAAGGGGTTTGAGTATTGGGGGGATAGGTTAAAAGTGATTTCTTTAAGGTCATGATCTGCGTACAAGTTCAGCCCTAGCTTGTTAGTCTGTAGGGTATTATCTCTCAACAACAGAATTGGTGACTCCACTGGGGATATTTACTCTTAGGGTTTCCGGATTTAAGAGAGTTTTTTGGGTAGTTTAAAGAAGTAGGTTTTATGTTTCATTGTTTGGTTGTTTTCTGTTAGATCAGAGCTAGCAGGGAACATGGTTCTTAAATACCAGTTTTTCCTTGACTGTTGCTTGACATTTATTATCAAGACACACAGAGGTAGACACGGCCTGCAGAAGGCCTGCACGCGTGTAACCCGCGCCCTAACCTTCTACAGCCTGAGTTTGAACGCTTGTTGTAGAGGTTTCAGTAGCGTGTAGGACTCAGATATATTAAGAGGCAGTCTCCTCTTCCCTGTCAGAATTTTACATTCTCAGGGGGCTTTCTGGATCCTGTCTGGCTCTTGCTAGTTCACAGTCTTGTCTCAGTCTGCTTTATTGTGTTTGTTATTTTTTGCATTTATTTTCCTTTTTTTTTAAAGAAAAAGCATCCAAGCCTTCAAGAGACCCTGGTTGTCAATACTAGAGGCCTCTTCCAGGTCTGGGTTGTCTGTGGTTAGTTTTGTCTTGGATTTTTCACATACACACGGCCTGTATCAGTTCATCCCGCGGGTACCCGTGCTCTGTTATAGCTCAACACACGTTTGCACGCACGCTATTTCAGTGACAGTCGCGGGCTTGTCATGTTGCTTTTCATTCAGGGTGGGGCAGTCATCCCCTCTTGTGGTGAGAATTTTTTTCCTCTCAGAGGTTTTGAGTCTAGGGTTGCACAGTCAGTAGGTTGGGGCCTCTTATGCTTAGCCTGTGTTTTTCTTAGTTGATGTTTTGATAGAAAAGACAAAGAAAAAATGTGTTTATGGTTTTTAGACAAGCGTTAGAATCAGTGCTTTCTTGATTGCCTTTGTGCATCTTTTCTCTGGTTCTTTGCAATCCGCGCTTTAAGCCAAATTTTTATTTTGTTTTCTTGGTTTTGTGCTTTTCGGCATTTTCCCTTTGTTGCTTCATTTTGCAATTAAATAAAAAAAATTCTCTTGTTCATTTTCTTCTTTGTTTGAAGATTGTGTTGTTGCATCAGTAGCTAGGAAGAAGTCTTTTTTCATAATTTTTTGCAGTGTATTTAGTGCATAAGTAGCTCGCAGATTGAGTGAAATTCCTTTATGTTTTTCTACATGAAATCTTAGAAAATTCAAAAAGAAAAAGAAATATTTCTTGGTGAAAAGTTGTTGGTTTTTGCATTTTTTGTAAAAGTTTTTGTTTCCAAGCATTTATTATTGATTTTTCTTTGAGTCTTTACACCATCAGTTTCACCTTCATACCTTGTGACGTAAAAAATCCCATTAAAAGAAACGCTAATTAAAAACTATTAGACTTTTTGTTTGTAGGGTTCATAAACTAGCTCAGGACTAGGGCCTTGGAATAGGTTGGAGAGTAAATTCTCCAAGGCCACTCAAACCAAACATTGGAGTCTATCATAGTGTAGAAGTCCAGTTATGGAAATTTATCCGGGACCCCCCTCTAACACAGGGGCTAAACACGAGGTCACGTAAGGAAAGGTAGCGGAGATAACCCCTCCAAAGATGGACCAAACATAGTGGAGAACACATATCGAGGATTTGTTGAGGGATTCCGTCATTTGCATTTTCCACAGAGATTTGTGGGTCTCGAATCCATTCGAGGTCCTCAGTTGTCTTCCGGACCATTTTCTCTCGATACCCTTGACAGGTTTTGGGCTTGATACCCTGCTCATTGTGGTCTACCCGACTATCGACTACACCCGCCTCGTGACTGTTCGTGTGCTGGCAAACTAGTTTCCAATCTTTTCTAGGGACATACACAGGTAACTGCGGGGGTATAACGCTGTACCTAGGATAGACATCGGGCCACGCTTTGCAGAGTATACTCAGAGGGTGCTTTCGTATTCGAGTTTCACTTGCACCGATAAGTTTCTCTAGTGTTGGTTGTTGTAACTATTCTTCAAAATAGTTAGTGATTGTTTGTCTTATCTCATAGGGGCTTCTTTTAGTGTGTATTATTGTTTGTTCGTGTAGAATACCTTAGCGTGTCATAAATATTCTCACACAGTGGAGGATTCAGAGCTCCGTCGGTCATGAAGGCTTCTGGGCCTGCCGCCGGTTATACTGGAGCCACCCCCGCCACCATTGAGGCGGAAGCTAGACCAACAAGGGTCTTTCGAAGAAACCGGGTTACCAACCATTGAGCCCAAACAACTCTCGGAGGAATCGACCGCCAACCTTGGATCGGTTGAAACCTCAACCGCTGATACTTGGCCGCAAGTTATTGTGCCAATTCAATTTTATGAACACCTGTCAGTGCCTCACACAGCTATGGAAACAAACGTTGTTACTTCCTCTTGGAATTCTTCCATTCCCATCACCGTTGCTACCACAAGAGAAGGTTCTCCTAACTTAACTTTGTCGGCGGTCCGGGCCACCATGGTCTCGGCCGCAACTACATCGCACAGTGGACCGACCCCATCTATCGCGGTGGCCGCACCTCCGTTCACACCTAGTGCGACAGGCCCTCCATTTTCATACGGTATGCCTAGTTCAGGCACAAGTCCTGCACTCACTCACTCCACTTTACAAACTTTGGGTCTAGGGGCAGGGAGCTCTAACGCTCCTCTGCATGGTCAACTTGGGGGAATTCCTATTCCTTTCAATGCTTTTCCTTACGCTGGAAGTCATATCTCTCCTTTTTCCCCTTCGCTCGGTGATTTGCATCAGCAGTCCGTCGGGCAGCTTGCACACACAAGTTTCTTTGGAGCCGGGAGTCAAGGAACACCTGCACAAACTCAGCCGGTCGGTTCGTCACCGTTTTTTTGGAATGGGACGTTTGGTAATAACACTTTCGCATCCACTGCTTTACCATCTCGGGGCACACCCATTTTTGGACAATCTACTCCGGCACAGGGTACTATTCCTGCACCAGGGGCACATATACTAGGACCTTGGAACTCAGGACAAGGATCCGTTCCCTCATCTTGAAAGTCATTCTGGGGTAATTCTTTCCACAGTGAATGGAACCCCGGACATACTTCTATGCCTCTCCCATCGGGACCGACATGGGGTAATCCTTCCCAAAGTCCATCAAACACGATGAATTCCCAACATCCAATGTCCTTTATGGGGAATCAACCAATGATGTCTCCACAGATGCAAAACCCTTATGCTGGTCAGGGCCATGGTTTCTACCAGAATCTGGGCCAACAGCCAAACTTTTCCTGGCAACCTAGTGCCAACCAAACGCCAGGACCCTTTTTTCTAGGCTATCAGCAGCAACCTAAACTACCATTCTTGGCGACGTTACACTTGCCAGATTTGAAACGGTTGTTAAATGATCCTATCTATCACGATCTGCATTGGCCTCCTATGCCAACGAAGTTGCCTTCGGACATTCCAAAGTTCAAGGCCAAGCCTAACGAAGGTCCAGGTGATCACGTGACCACTTTCCATCTTTGGTGTTCATCTAACTCACTGAAAGATGACTCCGTCCAGTTGCGATTGTTTCAACGCACTCTTATTGGGAGTGCCATGAAATGGTACATAGAGCTTGATTGTTCACGATACTGTTCTTTTGACGAATTGGCGATGGCCTTCCTTAACCATTTCCAATTACCTATGAGATACGACGCCGGCACAGAATTGCTAGCCAATTTCGAACAGACGACAGCCGACCATATCTCTGATCACATCCGAGAGTGGCGACGCCGAAAGAGTCTAATCAAAGTACCTATTCCACCAGCATTACTACTGGAGTGGTTCCTTAAGTCTTTAGTACCGCAATTATCCAAAGACGTCACAACTTCTGGGTTTTTCTCCGAAGAATATGCCATCATGAGGGCTCAACAATTTGAGCTTATGTATTCTCAATCTGGTCTATTGTACAACATCCTGCCGGATGCACCACGATCGATACTGGACAAAACCAGACAGAGAGTCGGACCACATGCCGATGGTATCGTTGGTTCGGCACAAACCAAGCCCGTTGAGCAATTCACAAAACAATTGCAACAATTATCTATAAAACACTCAGCGGCCAGCCAGACTACTGCTTTGGCTGCTCCTCCTACCCAAACATCAGAAGTACACTCTGTACAGACGACTAACCCAAAGGCCACCCAGCAGCCTGAAAGGAAGAAAAAACAACGCAAGAAGGGTAAGTGGGATAAGAAACCCACTGATAATGCTGGCGAGGGCACCACAGAAAAGAGGAAGGCGAGGTATCCATGCAATTTATGTGCGGAAGACCACCCGACCCATCTATGTCCTCAACTTGTGGAGGCCCAGAAGTTTTTCACACAGCAACATCAAGCCGTGTTGACTAATCCCTTTCAGCATGGGCAAAATTTAACTCAAGCCTCTACAAGTGTCGAAGGGGGAAGCCAAGAAACCTGCCCTCCCCCAAATTTTTCCTCTTCTGCGAACGTATATATGGTTAGGGGTGATGCTTTAATAATGACTAGATCACACGACTATAGTGAACCAAGCACCTCCGAGAAGGGAAAAGAAGTCGAACTCTCATCTCTTCCTCTACAGATTGAGAAGGCATTGGGAGAAACGATGGCATGCATTCCAAAAGGAGCGTTCAAGAGAGCTTCTCACAATCCAAACACCAAGGCCGCCCATAACTACTCTATGGTGGAAGATTTATCCCAAACCCCTTGTGCTATGTCCACTTTGGAGGTCCTCCAAAGTTACCCTGCTCAGAGAAAATCCTTGTTGGCTGCTTTAGGATCTACTGAGACTTGTAACCCAGGTACCATCATGTTAGATACGACTGACTTGAAACCTCGTTTACCTTACCACGTCACATTTCAGATAGTAGTGGCTCATCCCACAAAAATTTTTACACGGAATATCTTCTGCACGGTGGTCGACGAGGGTGCTTCGAATTTCGTTATGTCGTTAGCATGATGGAAAGCCATTGGTTAGCCTGAGTTGTCTCCATCACCTACTCTCCTCACTGCGTTCGACGGTCGTTCTTTTCGACCACATGGCATCATTCCTTCTTTCCCTGTGCAGTTAGGGGGAAAGACCGTGTGCGTCGAAGTAGAGGTAGTCGATTCCCCCCTTGACTACAACCTCTTGTTAGGTCATAGTTGGACTTATGCTATGCAAGCAGTGGTTTCTACAGTTTTTCGAGTCTTATTGTTTCCACACGAAGGTCGGATAGTGACCATTGATCAATTGTCCTTCTCTAGACCTGACCCAGCTTTGGGGGAGTCCACAGTTCCCATGATAGATAATCCTCAAGCCGGTGTCGTTAACCTAGGAGTTGGTTTGTGCCCATCTTTGATGGGTACTTTCGATTACCCACCTCCTCATGGCGATGTCAAGTTTATATCGACTCACCACAAGGCTGAGATTTTTCACGTTTCGTCGTTCCGCACGACTTACTTTCAAGATCTTTGGATTATTCCTTCCCCATCAGCCATGATGGATGAGACAGGGCACGCTGGCATGTCCATGCCCTTGTCAGCCGCTGAAGTAGCGTACTCTTTAGTCCAGCAAACTTCAGCTACTCCTGATCCGACTCCCGCACAAGAGTTGGATCCACTTCTTGAGCCTATCTGGGCTCAGGGTTCTCTTGCTACCACTGATTCGTTAGACTTAGTCTTGCCTTCTGACGAAGCTGTAATCGAAGCAATGATTAGTCTGAACAAACCTTGGGAAGATCTCCATCACAGATCATATTTCCTCCCAGAGTTAAGCCGAATCGAGGCCGGAGAATTCACCATCACCATGACGGGAGATCAGCCATGTCCCATTAACCTCTTAGCTACCCAGGAAATGTATGCTGAGGGAAATATGGAGAATATCATTGCCACTATACCTATCAACATCTTCCGAAACCCTGGCGTTGTGGAGAATGTCTTCGTCGGAGCAGATTGCTCCCCCAAAGAGGTTCAGATTTACACGGATCTTTTCAAAGAATTCCGTGACATTTTTGCCTGTTCTTATGAGGAAATGTCAGGCATCGATCCGAAAATAGTTGAAAATGAGATCACAACGTATCCGGATGCTAAGCCTTTTCGACAAAAACTTCGGCCAGTTAATCCGAGGTAAGCAACAACCATCAAAGCTGAGGTTGAGAAATTTCTCAAGGCAGGGTTCATTTACCCGATTCATTTGACTCAGTAGGTGTCAAACCCCGTGCCAGTCAATAAAAAAAAAGGCACGATTCGTGTATGTATTGATTTCTGTGATTTGAATAAGGCATGTCCAAAAGATAATTATCCAACCCCATTCATCGATCAGATCATTGATGAATGCGCCGTTTGTGAAGCCTTTTCATTCATGGATGGTTTTTCAGGATATAATCAGATCCAAATCAAACCTGAGGACCACCATAAAACGACATTCATTTGTCTGTAAGGTACATTCGCCTATCGCAAGATGCCTTTTGGTCTCAAGAATGCTGGAGCCACTTTCCAGCGGGCCATGTATTTTGCGTTTCACGACCTCAAACATATATTTGAGGCCTATCTAGATGATTTAGCATCACGCTCTCGCAAGCGAAAGGATCATCCTATGCACCTCCGACTAATCTTCGAACGCTATCGCTACTTCAGGATTCGCTTGAATCCCAACAAGTGCATCTTTTGCGTCACATCGGGACGTTTGTTAGGTTTCATTGTTTCAACAACAGGGATCATGGTCGATCCTCTTAAGGTGGAGGCAATAGTCCAGTTGCCCCCCCCATGCACAATCTTACAACTGCATAGACTTCAAGGCAAGGCGAACTTCTTACGACGCTTCATCACCAACTATGCCGAAATCACCAAGGGATTTATGCATCTACTGAAGAAATATGTTCTCTTTTTCTGGGACGAAGCCGCTCAATGCTCTTTCGATGCATTAAAACACGCCCTCACTACCGCACCTCTGCTACGACCACCCAATTATAACAAATACTTCTTATTATATCTGGCTGCCGCAGAGTCAACCATAGGCATGGTTTTAGTTCAGGAGGATGATTCATTTTCCGAATACATGATCTATTACCCGAGCCGAGGCCTCGTAGGACCGGAACATAATTATACCCATCTCGAAAAACTTGCGTTGGCAGCAGTTCATGTTGTTCAACGGTTTCGTCACTATGTTCTGTTTCGCAAGACCACCATCATTTTCGTCGTGAATCCATTCCAGTACATGTTGACATGACGAGTTATCGACCGAAAAATCAGTAGATGGATGGTAATCCTCCAAGAATTTGACTTAGACTTCGTTTCAGCCAAGTCCAAAAAGTCATTGGTCTTCGCAGAACTTATCTCAGAGCTTCCGGTTGAGTCAGGTAATGTTGTGCCTGAGGAATCGCCTATCCGGGGGGATATGTTTTTGATTGAATCTTCAGACCCCTAGTACAGAGATATACTGATCTATCTCTAGACTTTGAAGTGTCCCACCTCTGCTTCTCGTGACGAGCGTCAGTGAGTACGCCATCAGGCTAAGAATTATCTCATACTCAATGATACGTTGTATCGGAGAGGTGTAGACTGCATCTTGCACCGATGTCTCACTCATGAGGAGGCCATCATAGTGCTCAATGATTGTCATACAGGAGCCTATGGCGGTCACTTGTCCGAGTTGGCAACAACCCAAAAGATTTTACGAGTAGGTTACTTCTGGCCCACACTTATGAAATATTGTATCGAGTTGGTCAAGAAGTGCCATCCATGCCAAATCTTCTCACGGAAGATGAGGGCACATCCAGATCCTATGTTTCCTGTCATCATAGTTGGTCCCTTCACTAAGTGGGGGATTGATTACACCACATGCAACCCCCCGTCAGTAAGGGGGCACCGCTATATCATCGTAGTTGTCGACTACTTCACTAAGTGGGTCGAAGCTATACCAACATTTAAAGATGATGGAGAGACTGCAACTCTCTTCTTATTTAACCAGATTATAGCACGGTTCGACGTCCCGAGAGAGATTGTCACTGACCATGGCAGTCACTTTCAGAACCAAATGATGTCTGAGTTAACATCAAATCTTGGGTTATGGCAAGAACATTCCTCACCTTACTATCCCCAAGCCAATGGGCAGGTGGAAGCTGTCAACAAAACTCTCAAGACGATGCTGCAGCGAACTATCAACTTAGCCAAGTCAAATTGGCATTTGATGTTATACTCATCATTATGGGCTTACCGAACCTCAGTTAAGACTGCAACTAGTTTCTCACCTTTCCAACTCGTTTACGGGATGGAGGCAGTCTTTCCCATCGAATGTCAAATTCCATCTTTGAAATTGACAGTAGAGTTATTGCCAGACACTTCTCCACTTGAAGAATGGTTAGTACACCTTGAACAACTTGATGAACAACGTCGCGATGCGTCCCAGTCCAACGAGGCTCATAAACATAAGTTCAAGTGTCAATATGATAGGTTCGTTCGTCCTCGGGTTTTGTCTGAGGGCGACCTTGTCCTGGTTTGCGACCAAGATAAGGACACCCTGGGGGTAGGAAAGTTTAAACCCATGTGGTTCAGACCCTTCATTATCAAGGAGGTTTTAAAAAAGGGCGCTTAACGTCTGGTCGATTTTGAAGGGAATGCTTTGACGAAGCCTAGAAATGGGCTCTACCTCAAGAAGTATTACTCATAGCACGGTCACTGTGGGTAACGTTTTGTAACATATGTATAGTCTTTGCACTATTACTTTTTTATGTTTCTTTTAAAACATGTTATGGACGTGTCATTGATGTTATCTTTCATCATTATGGCAGATGTCAAGTGAATCTGAGGTGTTCGTTGGGTATGCCGATGGTGCTAGTCGACACACGCGGAGGCTTGCCTCCGCAGCTTGGGTGATCTTTACACCACAGGGTCAGTTGTTATCTTCCAGAGGTATATGCTTAGGTGACACCACAGACAATGTTGCTGAGTATAGTGCATTTATTGAGTTGCTTCGTGACGCTTTGTCATTGGGTATCTCTCGTCTCCGGGTCTATCTAGATGCTCAACTGGTTGTGTCGCAACTAAACAGAATATACCACGTGCACGAACCTACTTTACATCGACGATTCCTTAGGGTACGTCTCTTGGAATGAAACTTTGATTATATTACATATTTTCATGTTCCTAGGAGTCTAAATGAAATCCCAGATACTCTAGCTAATCACATTTTAGATTGGCATCTCGCTCACATATAAAAAGATCATGATCACACACATGTAAATAAATTTTATACACATAATCCATAAGACACAAAAAAGAAATAAACAACCATATATAAACATCATAAAATCCTCAGAGTACATAGATGGGCGCAAGCGCCTCAAAAATGGGAACCATAAACGAGTCACCGGGCTTATGCCCTCAAACAATATATACAACAAGGTGCTCGTGGCACATAAACAATTTAAAAGTCTGCTCAGGGCCTATGGGCCCTGTTATAATCATGTACAACCTAGGCTAAACACCTAAACAATCGGACCCATGTCCGAGGTGCCCCCACAACATGAGGCTGCATGGAGGGCGACAGGTCCTCTATCTCTGCCATGGGAACTGTGCGAGTGAGCGCAGTAAAGTTCCGCTCAATCTGCCTCAGGACTCTCTCGGCCTCTCCTACCGGGAGATTCCCAGCTACTGCTGCTCCTCCAGCGGCGGCAGCTGCGGCTTCTGGCTATGGGCGACTCCTGTTCCGTGCATAGTCAGTAGGTCGCACGGGCCCCACATCTGCATGCAAGAAACGTTCACCCATCAAAAACTCTGGTATACAAAAACATGATATATATATAAAAAAGACATAAAAATTACATATGCAAACAGAAAAAAACTAGATAGGTGGAGACTTACCCATCTCCCCTCGCTCCTCACCAAGAGGCAATGGTATCACTGTATCTCTGGAGAAGTCAATCCCCGCGTATGGGTAGTCCTCAATAGTCAAGATCTGTCGTGACAGCCAAGCAAAAAAGTCGTCGTTGAAGGCCTCTGTGGTCCTTCCACCACCATGTCGCGACAGTAACGCTGCCCATATGCATACTGTGCGGAAAGTAGCCAGATGTCCTCGTACTGTCAGCCGAGGACTAAAGCATGGAACTCTCTCAAATAAAAACGAACACAGGATGGTCCCAAACCCGAAGTTCCTATGTGTCCATTGTCTGCAAGTTGTCAACTGACCTATCATGCTCGCTAGTACTGTGGTATTCCAATTAAAAATTCGTGCATTCATGCACTGGATTGCACAGTTCATCTGTGCGTGTGAAGCCTGATGCACAGCTGTGGAGTCGGTAATCCGCCCAATGAGCGACAAAATAGTCTGAAGAGCGAGGCTGGTAATCCTGCTCACAGGTACCGAGGAAGATCTCTGATCGGTACCAGCCTCACAATACTCCTTTATCAGCTCTGAGACTTTGCTCGGCCCCGCAAGAAAAGTCTGAAAATTGACTGGTTCCCCTCTCCTCGAGAGGCCAGTCAAAAAATAAATATCCTCGGTGGTGGGCACCAAGGATTGCCCCTCTATCATGAAAGCCTCTACATTGGGGTGCCAATAGTCAACCAGGGCATTCAACAGCCTTGGTTGCACGCGCATAAATGGACACAGAAAGAATTTCACTAACCCAGACTGTGTCAGTACGGCCATAACATTCGGATCCGCGACCATTAACTCATTGGTGGCCTCATGCTCCCTCTCCCTCCACTGAACATACATCCTACCAACACAACAAAGCAAAAAAGGGGGGTTAAGACTTGTTTCAATTAAATTTTGCATCACACGAGGGGTACCCGCGGGCTGTCGAGGCGACAGTCGCGGATACCCGCGTGCAGCTTTGGCTCTGCGCGTGGGTACCCGCGAGATGTCCCTGGACAACCTGCGTTTTCCTAGGGCCGACCTCTTTGAGTTTGACGGCCACCCCCAAAACAAATTGAAAAGTAATAAATGAAGTATTGAATTGCAAGATAAGGGAGTTTGTACTTACTTGGTCCAAGAAGAAGTCTGTTTCATCCACTGTAGCTCCCGGAATCATGATCTTTGGCAAAGGGGGTATTTTGGCTCCAGAGTCAATTTCCAAATCAGCAATGGTGATAATGAGTTGCCAGCTTCTATTTATAGACTTTTTGGCCTCTTTTTGTCACTTTTTTGGGCCCCTTTATCAGTTTCTTTATACCAAAAACCATTTTGAGTGGTTCAGGAGTTACATGGGAGGGATTTGATCAGGTATTGGGACAATTTTCATTGAGTTTCAAAAAATAAAAATAAAAATATATTGACGGTCCATAATTTTTTTTTTTTCAAAAATCAACTTGAGCATATAGGGTAGGCTTTCATCCCGACTGTTGCATCTCGTTTCCTTTTGTTCTTATAATATAGGATCGATCTCATCCGGTTGTGGCACGAAACCATCATATCTGCTCTAGAAGTGTCGCAACTTGGTGGTAGAACTTACCAAAACATGGATGCCCTAGGTAGGTCCTGGTTACATTATGGTGTCCATGCTGTTTCTAAACAACATTGTAGGCTCAGGAGTCCGTATAGTCTTTCTTGAATACGAGTTTGATCCTCATTCGCATGGGTCTTTTTCACTCTTTGTCTTACCCTCTGGACTCCCAAAACATAACGGGTCTCCTTTTAAGCCCTTTTCAGACCCTCTAAACATGATAAGATTGTCGAGCGATCTTGTGACCCTTCACGCTCGTTAAACTGAAATTTGAAGTCACGTCTCTCCGGCAGTAGTTTACCCATTTTTCGGTCCGGACGGTCAACTGTATGAACAAAGGAATTCTCTATTGAATGTCCATTCTTTAGAAGAGTATCCTCAGGTAAGATTTTATTCCTTTTTCGGGCCTGAGGGACTAAATTTACGAAAAAGAAACCCCCCCGGAGTCCATAGTTAAGCTCTTTTCAGACTCCCTAAAATTGAAAAGATCGTCGAGTGACCTTATTCTTTCACACTCATTAAAATGGTCCAGAAGAATATTCCTGATGGAGTCCATAGTTAAGATTTTTTGAGACTCCTTAAAATTGAAAAAATAGCCGAGTGATCTTGTCCTTGTCACACTCGTTAAAATGGTTTTGAATTGACATCTAATCGGTGCTAGTTTACCCCTTTTTCGAACCGACTAGACTATTGTCAAAAAAGGTACCCCAATGGAGTTTCCTTTTATGCTTTTTCAGACTCTCTAAATATGAAAAACCACCAAGCTTCCCTTCTTTGGGCTCGTTAAACTTACATCGAAGGATGTTACTATTGTGTGTTCTATCAACCACATTTGCATCCTTTACCCTTCAGCCTAGTAACAGTTTGCCTTTGCGTCTTAACACCTTTGGCCACGAGAGGATTTTTCCTTGAACTTGTATGTTTGTTGTATTCGTTCCTCCATTGTAACGTAATATTCCTTTATTCTTTTTCCAAATCATCAAAAAGAATAAAAAAATCAAATATACCCCAAAAAGAGGATGGGAAAGGTATTTTCTTTATTGGCAGCATCATGAGTCGCCCTTGGATAGAGCACATCTATCCATTTGATTCATCAGACTATGGGATGTAGTACGACCTTAGGAAGCTTTTCTCGCTATATTGAGTTGTGTCCTCCACCGTTTTGTTATTCTTCCAAACATATGGAGAGTTTGCGTTGCCTCCTGCTTCGTAGACTTATGATTAACATATATGCTACCTGAGTCTTATCACTTGTCGTGCTATTTTCCAAGGGAAGTTTGTCACCAAGCCTGAGTCGACCCCTCTGCAATATGTCTCTTGTCCGCATACTCGGCCATCCTGAACGTCCAATCAAGTCTTTGTTCGAAATCACTGAAGCCTTTAGTCCGATCATCAAGATTATCAAGTCCATAACCGACGAGCCGTCGAAGACCTCTGGGTAGTGCAGTCATACACTCATATTACACTCCTACCCGAGTTTTAGAAGATTTTGAAGTTGTTTCTCGAGCTCTGAAGTACATCCATCAGGCCGAATCACCTTTTGGGATATGGATACTATCTATGTATATCTTTATGATTTCGAGATGTAGCTCCGCTATGTATTGTTCGTGGCTACTCTTCATAGTTGTTGGACATGGATCTACAGTGTATTTGATTGGTATCCATGGTTCTATTTTATCCCGAGCATGGGTATGCTCGCCTTGGAGAGACATTTGATATTTTTTGCAGCCGACACCTCTTGATTCTTGATTCCTGGGCTCACTCATTCAGCATATCAGTACAGATTGGTAAAGAGTTGGTAATGTATTTCGACCATCAGATGGTCTTCTGAACTCACACATTAGGGGGCATCTGTTATAACCCTAAATTGCACCACACATGCTTACCTGGCATCAGGCCAACTCATATCCCTTCCTTGCCAAAGCCATGCTAAATAAACTCTTGAAAATCCCCTCAATTCAAGTAAAACACGCCCTAAACTACTACTGCATGCGTTGGAACGCTGACAGGCCTACTACTGCATGCGTTGGAACGTCGGCTGGCCTACTACAACCCACGTTTACCTAACAAAGAACAAAAATAGGAAAGTTGCCGACGAGACAAAATGCTATGGGTTAGTTAACTGAAACTCCCAGCCATGTATGGCCGAGAGTTCGTCCAAAACCCTAGCTCCTTCTAGCCTATAAAAGAAGGGGTAGGGGTACTATTTGAAGGAGGAAAAATGATAGCAAAGAAACTCTACCCAATTGCCAAATCCATTTTGTCCCAACCCTTTAGCCTTTCCTCAAGCCTAAGAAGAATTCAAGCAAAGCAGTTGGAGGACAAAGAAGAGGAGGAGCCCAGGATCAGGATCGAGGAACGGTGGACGGTCTCTATCATTATTGTAAATTGATTCATCTTGAGATTAATAAAAGAATACTTTTCCTGTCCCAATGCACGAGTGATATATATTTTATTTGATTTATGTTTAATCTCTAACCCTTAGGTAGAAGAATAGCATGCATGCGTAGTGTTTTGTTTTGATTGCGGGATTATCTTTGGAAGGAGCAGCGAAAGCAAGAGGATAAAGCGCAACGGAGGATCTACATCAAACATTGATAGAAAAAGGTTAGCAGGTCTTTTCCATGCTTGTGTGTGAAAAAGGGGTTTGAGTATTGGGGGGATAGGTTAAAAGTGATTTCTTTAAGGTCATGATCTACGTACAAGTTCATCCCTAGCTTGTTAGTCCGTAGGGTATTATTTCCCAACAACAAATTTCCCAGATGAAAAATGGTTCAGAACATCTACTCTTCCAGGACATATGTCCAGATTAGAAGAATGGCTCTTGTATCACTCAGTAGTGTGAGTGACTTATCCAACATCATGTTTTATTACTCATATGGAGTATGGTTTCGAGAGATGATGCAGTTGATGACACTGATGGTGATGATGATGCTCATGATATAGTCATGAGATAGTCTAGATGACTATGTTGATGCTATTAGGTGAATGGTATGCTTTGTGCTCAAGACCATTACCTATAATACCTCCCTAGCTAGGAGGGAGTGTTGATATTATGGTAGTTGTGGGAGGTATTTACCTCCACGTGTAAACCTAATGAGAATATAATACTCTTGAAAGTAATAAGAAACCCTAATGAGTTGGATAATAACCATAGAAGACTTGTCGGCTCAAGAATATAATTTATATTAGGTTATTAGCCTCCAAGAGAAGAATTCGGACAGAAGAAATAATAATATACTAAACAGAAATATACCCAGAATGAGAAGTCAACCCAAGAAATTAGCCAGAATTAGTATAAATAAAGGATGCCAGTTCTCATTCTATCAAACAGTCTTAGAATTGCAGAGCAACACTTGTGCACACTGCAGTGCCCAGTTTTGTGTGCAGGTTTGGAGGAGAGTTGTCGGTGCAGCTAGCAGTTATGTTTTGGCTTGGAATATCACTTGGGTAGGGTTTGGAACATCTGATCAGCTCTTATTGGTGCACTATCCTTGGGGAAAGGTGCGCTACCCTTTGCTTTGCTATCTAGCCTAGGGTTTGCTTCCAAAGTGATTCTTTGTCAAGGTTAAGGTGCTTGGAGGGTGGCTTCGGCCTATGGTTGGGTGACAATAGAGATATTGTCAATGGTAAAATGAGCACATCCATTATATTCTAACAGATACAACATTAGTCTTGTTGGCACCGCTCCATGAATCTCTCCTAGGTTCCTATAACTATACTCCAAGTTCACCAATCCCAATGTGATATCCTCACAACCAACATACCAATATAAGGGAATGGATGGATTGTATAAGGAGGATGAAT
>ML827564.1:0-13369 GCA_009831015.1 Picea engelmannii | reverse complement strand
AGATAGATAGATAGATATAGATATATATATACTGAAGTAAAACAATCAATATGCAAATGTAAAGAAAAGTCCCTACCTTTACTTACCTGTTGGCTAGATGTTCAATGCAGTCAAACGACCAGTGTAGCCAATCCAGCAATGTCACGCGATACCTGCCTTTGTTCTTCATCATAAACCAAAATAGTGATAAATCAAGCACAAAAATGTCATGAGTTAGAATGTATATCATATCATCGAAAATCTCAAAGTCTAACTCATGGAGGTGGGTGGGAGGGATAAAATCCTACCAAGTCCATCTCTGAGGAAAGTACTCAATCCACTTCAGGAAAGGGTCAAGAAAAGTCCAAGTTTTAGAACACTGACTCAAAAGGTCGACACACTGGCTACCTAAGACGTTCTGATACTGTGAAGTCTGGGAAGGGATTGACAAAGATGTATTCGACGACTGGCAAATTCTCAAGGGATAGTTGAAAAACTGAGAAGATACATTTAAACTTGTAACACTTAACCAACCTTTGGATTCTAGGGTTTTCCCAAGAGGAAACTCTATATAAAAGATATTCTTCCCAGCTACACCTTTAATGGAAAAGCAAGGTAAAGTAATAACAGGTGGCTGGAGTGAGAAGTGATGAGAATCCTTCTTTAGGCAAACGATGTTCTTCCTTGTATCAAAATCCAAGCACAATGGTGGTTGGTAATCATTTTCATGGAGAGAATCCAAGTGCTCAGAAGGGTACTCATCAAAAATCTCAAGGTAAGACTAGAAATCATCAGAAAAACAAGGTACTAGGTCATCCTTGGTTTTTTGAAAAGTACGAGTAAAAATCTCATCTCCTTGTTTCCACTGATCAAAAGCAATCTGTTGTGATAATTGCAAGGGAAACACTTGGAAATGACTCTCAGTGTCATAGATGGGATCCAGGGCATAACCAACTACATCCCACCTACGTCTCCCAACATGTATGAACTCATCAATGTTATCAACAATATCACTATCTGTGTCATAACATGCAGGGTTTGAAACATTTGAAAATTCATTCTCCTCCTCCTCATTTCCTTCATCATAAAGTAAAGCATCATAAAAAACTAGGGGAAGAGGGCAACTTACTATTTCTTCTTGTGCAGGGGCTTCGAGGACTTTGGCGTTTTCAGTATGTGTTATTGTTTCATCCTCATGGATTGCTTCTTTGTCTTCGATTGCACAACAAGGAATATCCATTTTGTTCAAAGCTTTCGTTTCTCCTTCATTTTCAAGGAATAAGGTGTCATCGGAATCCTGAAGTGGAAAGCAACTAACCTCATCCTCGCTTTGTTGTGCAGGAGAAAGAGGTTCTTGGATGACCTCATCAGAGGGAGGATCACAGGTTGGTACTTCATCATCTTGATTAGGTTTTTGCTCCTTAATCACGTCCTCATTTTGTTGGTCCAAAACTTGTTCCCTTCTCCCTTGTGGATCTTCAACAAAGGTTTCAAGGGAAACTAGTTTTATCAAGCTGAGAGTGTCCATGGTATGGTCATTGGTTCTGGACGAGGAGAGATTTTTCTCAATTTGAATGGCCATGTTGTAAGCTTTTGCAAGTGTTTTTGGACCCTTTTTATTTAGGAGGAAGCTCAAATGCCCCAGAATTCCATTGGTATAGAGATAGATGAGATACTTGCCTTTAGGACGATAGCTCTCAGGAATGTGGTACAACAACCTCTTAAATCTAAAACCGAAATCTCTGATGGTCTCATCCTCTGTCTGTTTTATGCTTTCAAGACCTCTCAGCAATGATTGTATATCTTCCAATTTCATAACCCACATTGCAAGGAAGATTTCTTCAAAATGGTCCATAGATGTGATGCTGGCAGCTGGAAGATTATCATACCATCTTCTAGCCTCTCCATGCAGAGAGGCAGAGAAGAGTTTCATCACCAAATCTTCAGCCTCATCACTAACAAGGTGGTATTGAAAGAAAGCCCAAAATCTGCTCATGTGATAATCAAGGCTTTCTCCATTGGTGCCAGCAAATCTAGGGAGCCAATTTGTATAAAAGGAGGGCATTTTTCTGGGATATCCCGGGATTTTACTCGTGTCCAAAGGTTTGTAGTTCCTTGGATCCCCTTGTGAAGTCATAGTTGGCTACGTCATCAGTGGAGTCGCCAGATAGTTTTCCAAAAACTATCAAAAGATAAGGGAAAACACCCTAATGGAGTCGCCAGGTAAGCTTGTAAGATAAGGCTTTGAGGCAAGGCTTACCGAAAATATTTGTCGTCTGAGGAGAATTGACTCAGTGTTCCCCGGCAACAGCGCCAAAATGTTATCGCACAGTTTGTAGATGGGAGAGTCACTAAAGGATAGGATGTCAAACTGGCGAAACTGGAACCTTCCCCACCCAATGTCACCACAATGGGGAGGTTCTTTCTATTTAGGGAGGCTAGGCCCAGGGGAGACGTCCCCGGTAACCTGGGGTTTTGAAAGGGAAAAGGCTAATAGGACAAAGACAAGTTCCCCCTTCACAGATTACCGCCAATAAGCTAGTCCCGACAACGGCGCGAAAATGTTATCGCACAGTTTGTAGATGGGAGAGTCGCTAAAGGATAGCAGGTCAAACTGGCGAAACAAGAACCTTCCCCACCCAATGTCACCACAATGGGGAGGTTCTTTCTATTTAGGGAGGTTAGGCCCAGGGGAGACGTCCCCGGTGACCTGTGGCTTTGAAGAGGCAAAGGTTTAAAAGAAGTAAGATAGTCCCCCCTTCATAGATCACCACCCAAAAGATAGTCTGGCCAAAGGCCAATTTGAAGTAACCCCCAAATAATATGTACCTGCCTGGAACAAGACAACAGCAAGAAAGATATATGCAAGCTATATTCAATGGGGTTAGTACTTCATATGTAAGTGACTATCTGATATTCAATGTAAGCAATTTGACAGTAAATATTGACGAAATCAATGTTTGCAAAATGGCAATGATAAATATGTTACTTGTCAATAGATACTGGAACGATATAGCATTCGATGTAACAAATCAACACTCAATCCAATAAATGCTCTTAACTACCATTCAATTGCTTATAAAATGAAACATTGTTGCATCAAGATGAAATAACCAAGGGTGACATCAACATTCTAGGGTTAGTGTAGTTAGGGTTTCAATTTAAAAGAAGCTTGAAAGTGTTTGGATTTGATTTCACTTCAACGCTAGAGGCTGGAGATCAGTGCCTTAGGGCTAAATGGAGTCACAAAGTGAAGGACGCACAAGTTGAAGGGGACGAGATTCCAAAGGACTAGAGGGAAAGGTTTCAAGGTGCTGCTAAAGCAGGGCCTTAAAGACGGAACCCTAGGGGAGAGAGGCTCACTCCGGTGTTGCAAAAGCAAGGCCTCGTGCTCTATCCTCCTTCCTAGCAAACAACTAGCTCAGATAAAGCACAAAAACAAGACGAGAGAGGTTAAAGAGGGAGAGTGTTGTTGCGGCAAGGCTCTTTCTTCAAACCCTAAGGAAATAACGGCCCTAGGTGTAGATAACCTAGGCCTAGGACGTCTCCCTCTCTTGGATTTCTAAAGGTATGACTAGCACAAGGGAGAGAGAAGCAAGGAGTGTAGCTATGGCTAGGCTCTCTTCTTCTCTTTCAATGGCTAAAGGTTTCTCTATCAAGGGACATGAGACAACGACCTACTTATGTGTTTGTCCCCTAGGGTTTTGATTCAGCAAATTTATAAGCAATATGCAAGAAATTTAAACTACAACCATTCAATAAGAAGTTTTGCAAAAAAAGCACTTACAATTCATGAAGAAATAACCATGCAAACCCTAGTTGTAACACCTTCCTTCAAGGGAAATACTATAAATGCCAAAAAATCTCTTCCTTCAACAAGTGCGCATCACTAGTTCAGCAAAAAACCCCAATAGGGTGCTAAAAATCAGACCTCCATATGAGTGAGTGATAATTGATGATAAAATGAGAGTCAAAACCCTCAATATACAGTGTATCAATGACCTAATTTTACTTTTTAGGTCATAAAAACGCCGACAAGGCCATAATACCAAAATAATATTGTTTTTACATTAAATTGTCAAATTAAAACCCTAATTGAGATGCAAAGAGAGTAAAATCCCCTTCAAGGGAGGCACTAGCCCTTTCTAGGGAAAATGAGACATCCAGGAGCAAAACGTTAGCCCTCCAGGGGCCTCTCCAACATGCCACACGTGCCACTGCTGCCCAGTCTGCCTCCAAAGGTGTCCATGAAGCTGGATGACGTCATGGGGACGTCCAAAGCCTTCCAAGGCTAGCGTTCCACTGAAAAGGAGTCATTCCCCCTAGGTCTAGTCGTGTCGAAGTGCCTCTGATGGAACGTCCTCTTCCTCTTCGGTGCAAAAGCCCTGATCCATGTCCATCCTGTCTCTACCCCCAGATGGGGTCTCAGCATCCATCTGGTGGGTTCTTCAGCCCCATGGAGGTCCAAACTGGTCATCTCCCCATGTCTACCGGTCCAAATGGTACCTGTCCATCGAGCATGGTCCTGCACATCAAAAGCTACGCCCTCCATGGGCTCATCAGTCACCGGGATCATAGCAATGTTAATCACATTTCATCATCAATATTATTGAACATATGCATAAAAACCCTAATACATCAGTCAATAGCTCAAAGACATTACAGAAACCTGCAATACAAGATCGGAGAAAAAGACAAGACGTCCTATTGGGCTAGTATCCACAAGAAAAGGAAAGTTTCCAGGAAGATTTCATCCAAGCCATGTAAGTGAGGTGATGTGGCTAGGGGATGTCCAGACATGTGGGTGCAGTGAAGGCCCAGAATGCATAATGTTATCTGTGGGTGCCTTTATAGAAGGCGAGTTGTACCTGTCATGGATGCATTTTTTCCAAGCTCGTTCTTGCCTTTATTCTTTTTCTTGCTTTATTCTTTTATTTGATTTTTCTTCTTCTTTTTCTTTTTATTCAAGGGCTGACCAGAGGACACTGCCTTGGCATGGTGACCAGAGATGACAGTGTTACCCACAAGTATTTTCACAGAGATGAGAAGGTTGGCTCGTGATGAGACCCCCTTTCCCTTGGCCATGCAACCAAAGGTCACTGCCCTGGCGTGGTAACCAGATGGTGGCAATGTCATGCTATTAGGTACCCATGAACCTAATAGGCTGGCTCGTGATGAGACCCCCTATCCTCTGACTAGGTCTTGTTTGTTATTTTTCGGGTCTTTTTATCACTCAGTTTGTAGCTTGATCAAGTAGCTGAAGGGTAAAGGTCAAACTGGCGTAACAGGAGCTTCCCCACCCACTGTCACCTCAATGGGGAGCTCTTTCTATTTAGGGTGGCTAAACCCAAGGGAGACGTCCCTGGCAATCTGGGGTTTTGAAAGGCAAAGTTTTAAAGGATCAAGGCAAGTTTTCCCTTTCACAGATTACCGCCAAGAAGATAGTCAAGATGAAGATACACCACAGAGGAGGCACCTGTTTGCGAGACAAGGCAACAATAAAGCTAATACATGCAAATAGTGGTTAATACTTCATTTGTCAATGACTATCAATATTTAATATACATGAGCATAAATACCAGATATTATTGACGAAGTCAATGATTGCAATGATGACAATGGCTTATAATATTACTTCTCAATAAACACTAGAAATGATATAGCATCAATGTAGATAACCAATCCTTGTGTTAGCGTCGGAAGTCACTCCTAGATTGCTTGCAGGGGCAGAGCCTGACACCCATTAGTTTAATGTCACGATTTGTTTATAAAGGGATGATCGAATGGAGATAAAGGCTCGAGGAGATATCACCCTAACTCAGAGACTGGGTCTAGCATGTATGGGACCAAGGACGTCTTGACCTAACTTCAGCCAGTGGGTTGATTAAAAGATGAGCAGGTGGAAGACTTGGTAAGGAAGGTGAACAAACAACTTTGGGAAACAGGATTTCAGCGGTTTGCAGAGGAAAGACCCTGAATACAAGATCCTCTTGGTTCAGGGTCTCAAGAAACTGAAAAAGGGACTTGACTGGATCCTCCAATTCCAAGTCACTCAGCGCTGAGAAAATCACAAGAACTGATCAGAGACAACGTAACTATTACAGTGATCCATTACAACATCATCCTATAACAGCTACAACTCGACTGGATCCTCCAATTCCGAGCTGTTCTAACACAGTGGAAACAGAGACATGAAAGAAACTGGCATCCATAAGGCGAGAAGTCTCAAAAGTTCATGCATAACCAGAATAACAGTGCTTCATTAAAACTTTACAACCGGGAGCTCTGCTCAACCATCGATCCTTTACAAAATGGCAAAAATGCCTACATATAGCCAAAACAAAACAACAGCAGCGGAAATGAGAAGCTGCATTAAAAACTTTGCGTCTGCATGTCTTCTGACAGTCTGCGCATGCAGACTCTGGATGATCGTGCACTTATGGCAGACGCAATGGGACTCCTCACTGTCCTGCAGTGGTTTGACAGCCACAATCTCTGTCAGAAAGGACTATCAGTCTGCTTGTACTCTTGGTCCTTTCCTGGCCTTCTATTTATGGGAGAAGATGACGTTCAACCACCTTCACGACAATAATAACTACTTCCTTGGGATTGGGAACGGCCTCGGTCAACTCTGCCCTCTGGGACGTGGAAGACCCCTCGCGCTGCCACCTGGAATAGTTGGACAGTCTGATGGATAAGGTGTGGAGGAACTGGCACGCTTGACGTGGAAGGGGAAATGGAGGTGATGGCGTCAACACTGTGAGGGTGAGATGAGAGGTGATGAGGTGGTAGAAGATAAGAGGGTCTAAGGATGGGTGAGGTAGCGAAAGGCTGTCATGGAAGGGAGCAGGACACATAGCAGGGGACGAGGAGGCTCGAAAGGTGAGCGGATGATGAGATGGGGGGAGGGACCACATGGACCAGAAGAGGGAAGGTGGAAAAATGTCAGAGGATGAGGAAGGGCTAAAGAGAGCGAGCCTCATCGCACGGCCAGGAGGAGAACAGATGGCAAGGGGAAGGATGGTACAAAAGATGACACGACAGGAAAGGGGCCCACGTTGGTTAAACGCAGAAAGATAGAAGGCTCTGGAATACAATGTGCGCCGCTGATTCGGGCGCTCTAATCATAGCCGTCGGAGAGATGCGTCCCCGATTCCAGACCCCCCCCCCCCTCCGCTTAAAGGTAGAAAGGCGGGGGGGCTCCAGAATCCAATGTGCGTCGTTGATCTGGGTGCTCTAATCCCTGTCGTCCAGATCTGATTTTTGTTTAAACACAGACGCATTTTCATCCCGAACTTAGGACAAATGGGTTTTTAACCCATTCCTTTGCATTTAACCCCCCTTTAAGTCCAATGCGCCCAAATTTCATCGATGGATGGACGGCTGAAAATGCTTCGTGATGTCGCGGGCCCCAGCTTCGACGTTTTCGACGCTGTCGAGGTTCGGGGTTTCGCGATGTTCGAAGACACAAAACCTTCACTCCACGAACTCCCGAATGTCGATATGCCAATGTGACCAGATCTTGCGCCACGCGTCAATGGATCGGACGACCCAGACTTAGCTTTAAAATATAGGTGCTTTCTCTTACACTATGTATCAGGTAACTTGGCAGCCCCGATATCCCGATGACCGTTGATCTGCTTCGTGGATAGACCTCGGCTGCCGACAGCAAAACCTTGCCCGCTCGCTTGACTCGTAACCAGAGAAGAGATCCTTCCGCTGCTGCGCTTGGGTGTTTCCCGTTCATACTGCAGACCTGGGTCCCTTGTGCCTAGGACAAGAAATGTCACTAACATTAGGCTCCATGGGGGATAGAGTCATCCCTGTGATGCTCTAAGAACTTATTCCGCAGCTTCAGTGCCTTGCTGTTGGGCTATGGAGTCATGCTCAAAACATCCTGCTGCTGAAAATACAGGCTGAAAAATAAAAGTAACAAAATAAAGATACATGCTCAAAGGAGCTTATTTATATACAGTCCTAATGCTAGTGAAATATTTTACATGGGCTAGGTGAAAGAAAACTTCCACCATAGCCATTCAAGCAGCTTCCTAGATAGAAGCTCCTTCCTCCTATCGATGATCACCAGCAGATAGTGTAACCGTGACAGCAGAACGGCTACACTCTTCAACTTCTCCTCACAGGGTGAAGTTGATATGGAATAGGGCGGCTCCAAGGCATAAAGGATATGCCACTCCATGTATTCACCGACAGGGTCATAGAATGAGTGGTGAATTTCAGAAAATTGGTGACAGGCAGCCTCCTCTACTACAGACTTGCTCACATGCGGCCGAATATCTCTGATAAGCATAGGTGGGTGGATAACTGAAGTAGGCTCGCTGATCTCAGGCAGTGGCTGCTTGCTGACTGGCTCTGGAATGAAATATGTGCTTAGTTGCTCTTCTAGTTCTTCCTCGTCTTCTCCATGCACTCCCCCATCTTGTAAAAAAGGAACGGCCTCGCGATCCTTCCTTTCAATCCCAAATGTAAATACATCATGGGAAATCTCGTGAAGGAAGAAAGAACAATCCTCTTCCACAATGGCTTCTTCGTTTAATTCTGAGATAGCAGGCTCATCGGGGGCAGATGCTAACGCGTCCAAGAAATCTTCAATAATCTCTTCAAAAGAGCTACTTAAATCATCTGCCTCGAAGACTGGAAAATCCTCTTCGCTGTCTTCAGATTCCAATTTTGTACACTGAGGAGTGGGGAATATTTCTTGCTCCACTAGTTCACTCAGGTCATCTTTTTCCTCCCAGGCTGGAAAATCCTCTGCACAGTCTTCATATTTCAACCCTTCTAATTGGGCAGAGAGATATTTCACCTACTCCATCAGCTCACTCAGGGAATCCTCTCCCCCCTTGGATATTCATCACTTTCATAACCCACCTCTGATGCAGACGAATGGGGAGGAGAAAGGAATGATTTCTGATCCAGGTCGTCAGAATCATCCTCACAGCCTATGTCTGAAACAGCTTTATCCGGTATAGAGTTGTGGTATCCCTCACTACAGTTATGACAAACTAACACAGAGGGATAAAACTCTTGACAATAGGTAGTGAAGGCTGCATGGAAATCACTAAGTGAAGAAATGCTAGCAAGGGGTAAAGAATGATACCATTTACGTGCATCCCCTGCTAACGAGAACATGAACATTTTCAGTAATACATCCTCATGATGTATCTCCCACTGATGCATGAGTTCATGAAACTCACTTAGGTGCTGAGCAGGGTTGTCCTCTTCACATTTTCCAAATATGGGCAAATAATCACCCCATTCATCCAGAGAGGGGACAACATTAGGAAAACCAGGAATAGCAGAAAAATTAAAAGGAGCAAACCTGCAAGCAAGGATTTTCTCCATATCGAACCAGTGGAGTCGCCAATCGATCCTTGAACCATGGAGTCGCCAGGTGAAAGATGTGTCGCTCCGAATGTGTCTGGTCCTTGTTCACCATCAAAGGCCAGATCCTAACGTTGTTGTTTCCCCAAGAAGCTTCTTAGGCTGAGACAGCAGCTGCTGAAACCTTCTTGAGAAAGCTCCTTAGGGTCAGCTTTCAGGTGTGCTAACAGTAGCCACAGCTGAAACAGTGATGTGGAAACAATGGAGTCGCCACAATGGAGTCGCCAGGTGCACAGTAGCAATCTTTAAGGGCTCTGATGTCTGATGCACCTTCAGAATCAGAGGCTCAATGTCGTTCTGACAACGGCGCCAGAAATGTTAGCGTCGGAAGTCACTCCTAGATTTCTTGCAGGAGCAGAGCCCGACACCCATCAGTTTAATGTCACGATTGTTTTATAAAGGGATGATCGAATGGAGATAAAGGCTCGAGGAGATATCACCCTAACTCAGAGACTGGGTCTAGCATGTATGGGACCAAGGAGGTCTTGCCCTAACTTCAGCCAGTGGGTTGATTAAAAGATGAGCAGGTGGAAGACTTGGTAAGGAAGGTGAACAAACAACTTTGGGCAACAGGCTTTCAGCGGTTTGCAGAAGAAAGACCCTGAATGCAAGATCCTCTTGTTTCAGGGTCTCAAGAAACTGAAAAAGGGACTTGACTAGATCCTCCAATTCCAAGTCATTCAGCGCTGAGAAAATCACAAGAACTGATCAGAGACAACGTAACTATTATAGCGATCCATTACAACATCATCCTATAACAGCTACAACTCGACTGGATCCTCCAATTCCGAGCTGTTATAACACAGTGTAAACAGAGACATGAAAGAAACTAGCATCCATAAGGCGAGAAGTCTCAAAAGTTCATGCATAACCAGAATAACAGTGCTTCATTAAAACTTTACAACCGGGAGCTCTGCTCAACCATCGATCCTTTACAAAATGGAAAAAATCCCTACATTTAGCCAAAACAAAACAACAACAGCGGAAATGAGAAGCTGCATTAAAAACTTTGTGTCTGCATGTCTTCTGACAGTCTGCGCATGCAGACTCTGGATGATCGTGCACTTATGACAGACGCAATGGGACTCCTGACTGTCCTGCAGTGGTTTGACAGACGCAATCTCTGTCAGGAAGGACTATCAGTCTGCTTGTACGCTTGGTCCTTTCCTGGCCTTCTATTTATGGGAGAAGATGATGTTCAACCACCTTCACGGTAATAATAACTGCTTCCTTGGGATTGGGAACGACCTCGGTCAACTCTGCCCTCTGGGACGTTGAAGACCCCTCGCGCTGCCACCTGGAACAGTTGGACAGTCTAAGGCGTGGAGGAACTGGCATGCTTGACGTGGAAGGGGAAATGGAGGTGATGGCGTCAACACTGTGAGGGTGAGATGAGAGGTGATGAGGTGGTAGAAGATAAGAGGGTCTAAGTATGGGTGCGGTAGCGAAAGGCTGTCATGGAAGGGACCGGGACACATGGCAGGGGACGAGGAGGCTCGGAAGGTGAGTGGATGATGAGATGGGGGGAGGGACCACATGGACCAGAAGAGGGAAGGTGGATAGATGTCAGAGGATGAGGAAGGGATAAAGGGAGCGAGCCTCATCGCACGGCCAGGAGGAGAACAGATGGCAAGGGGAAGGATAGTACAAAAGATGACACGACAGGAAAGGGGCCCACGTTGGTTAAACGCAAAAAGATAGAAGGCTCCGGAATACAATGTGCGTCGCTGATCCGAGCGCTCTAATAATAGCCGTCGGAGAGATGCGTCCCCGATTCCAGACCCCCCCCCCTCCGCTTAAAGGTAGAAAGGCAGGGGGGCTCCGGAATCCAATGTGCGTCGTTGATCAGGGTGCTCTAATCCCTGTCATCCAGATCTGATTTTTGTTTAAACACAGAGGCATTTTCATCCTGAACTTAGGACAAGTGGGTTTTTAACCCATTCCTTTGCATTTTACCCCCCTTTAAGTCCAATGCGCCCAAATTTCATCGATGGATGCACGGCTGAAAATGCTTCGTGATGTCGCGGGCCCCAGCTTCGGCGTTTTCGGCGCTGTCAGGGTTCAGGGTTTCTCGATGTTCAAAGACATAAAACCTTCACTCCGCGAACTCCCGAATGTCGATATGCCAATGTGACCAGATCTTGCGCCACGCGTCAATGGATCGGACGACCCAGACTTAGCTTTAAAATATAGGCGCTTTCTCTTACACTATATATCAGGTAACTTGGCAGCCCCGATATCCCGATGACCGTTGATCTGCTTCGTGGATAGACCTCGGCTGCCGGCAGCAAAACCTTGCCCGCTCGCTTGACTCGTAACAGGAGAAGAGATCCTTCCGCTGCTGCGCTTGGGTGTTTCCCGTTCATACTGCAGACCTGGGTCCCTTGTGCCTAGGACAAGAAATGTCGCTAACACCTTGAATTAACACAACGCATTAAATATCATTAAATGCTCACATACAAAGGTTGTTGCGTCAAGCTTACTAGAGGTGACGTCAGCTTTCTTGTAGGGTTAGTTTGGTAGACAAAGAGGTGAACGTTTTACAAATTAGCCAATGAAAATTATCAACACTTCAATGTCTATTGCCGGAGGACCAAGCCACAATGTTTTTAATCAGACAAAGGTTCAAACTAGGCATGACGTCATCATCAAATTAGGGTTAGTGAGATGTTAGGGTTAGTTAGGGTTTCAGATTTAAGAAGTTTGAAAAGGTTGTTTTGGCACAAGAAGCTCAACGTTGGAGAGTTAGACTAGTGCCTTAGGGTATTATGGAGTCAAGAAGCAAGTGCTAGGTCTCGGGAGAATCTAAATCTAAGGACAAAAGAGTTAGGCTTTATGGTGCTGCGATGGCAGGGCCATAGAGTCAAAACCCTAAGGGGAGGAGGCTCATTCCGGTGTTGCTTAAGCAAGGCCTCATGCTCCTCCCTCTTTCCTTAAAAATCCTTGGCAAAAACGGCTATCTTCAAAACATAAATCTAGGGGTGAAAAGTGTTGCAAGAGCAAGTCCTTTCAAACCCTAAAGTCAAAACCCTAGGTGTAAAATTAATTAGGCGTAGGACGTCTCCTTTCTTCAATTTATGTTTCAAAACTAACTCAGAAAAAGGGGAATTAGTGTAGCAACGGCTAGGCTATATTCTCCTTAATCAATGGCTAAAACAAGTCTTCTATCATGGGGACATGAAGCAAGGACCTACTTGTGTGCTTGCTACCTAGGGTTTCAACGATTAAGCAAAATAATAACAATGTAACCATAAATGTAAGAGATTTGACCTACAACCATTCATTCAAGAAGTTTTGCATGAGAAATACACTTACAAATCAATGAAGAGCTTATCAAACCCTAGTTGTAAAACCTTCCAATGATAGAAAACACCATAACAATGCCAAGAATGATCCTCCACAAGAGTAGCACCTCAATTCCAAGAGCAAAATACCAAGACAAAAGACTAAAAATGATTCTCTCACAAGAGAGTGAGTTCTGTTATGATGAAAATGAGAGGCAACATCCTCTATTTATATCATCCTAATGACCTTTAATTAGAAAATAGGTCATTTAAAACAGCCGACAAGGCTGACTAACAATATTACACTGTTTTTTACATTAAATGCTAAAAATGTCACAATATGAGCTCAAGAGGGAGACGTCAGGCCCCTCTGAGGGAGACGTTGGCCCTTTTTGGGCAAGATCAACATCCAGGAAGCAAAATGTTGGCCCTTCTAGGGCTTCTCCAAGCCACCACACGTGCCGAATGACCTTAGCACACTGCCACACGCTCCAGAAAACGTCCAACTGCCTCAGGTGACGTCCTGTCCATCAAAAGCAATCGTCCCATCTGCAGTGGGCGATCCCCCCTAGGCCCATGACTGTGTACTTCCCTTTACATTAGTAGGCTCTCCTTTCTGAGTATCCCACATCCATACTAATTCTCCCTCCTTGTATTTTCGGATCTTGTATTTGTTAGTTCCTTGAACAACCCTAGTGTATTGTACT
>ML827563.1:46812-65498 GCA_009831015.1 Picea engelmannii | reverse complement strand
ATCCTTCAATAGGTATTTGGTTCTGAGAGGCTATCCTTACTGGATGGTTTCTCGGGATACGACCAAGTCCTGATGTCTCCACCAGACCAACTTAAAACTACCTTCCGTACTCCGTGGGGCACTTATGCTTATCGTAAAATTCCCTTTGGATTGATTAATGTCGGTGCCACTTTTTAGAGAGCAATGGACATTGCTTTCCGAAGCTTAATCAATCAGTCTGTCATAGTTTACTTAGATGATGCGACTATATTTTCCAAAAACAAAAACGATCATCTAGCTCACTTACGAGCCATCCTACTACGATGTCATAAATACGACATCTCCTTGAATCCAAAAAAATCCATATTTGCAGTAGAATAGGGTAACATCTTAGGATTCATTGTGTATAGTGAAGGGATGATTATTAACCCTGAAAGGACTCAAGTCATCGCGAGACTCCCCCCTCCTACGTCCAAAAAATCTATGCAGTCTTTCTTAGGCCAGATTAACTTCGTGAGGAGATTCGTCCCCAGTTTCTCCGAAATGGTCAGGCCTCTACAGAATCTGATTAAGAAAGACACCCAATATCACTGGGGACCCCTAGAAAATCAAGCTTTTAATGCAATAAAGAAGGCCATAATAGATGCTCCGTCTCTCATGAGCACAGATTTTTCTCAAGACTTTACACTCTACACTTTTGCTTCTAACCGTTCCTATGTCGTCGTCCTAACCCAAAAGAATGCTGAAAACAATGAAGTACCCATTGCCTTTATGAGATTTTCTTTCAAAGGCGCTGAACTTAATTACCCAGCGGTAGATCGGAAAGCCTACGCTATTTTCAAAGCAGTTAATCATTTCCGGTCCTATCTTTTGAAGTCAAGGACAAAAGTCATTGTCCCCTACCCGGCCGTGAGGAACCTGTTAGTGCAGAAAGAGCTAGGTGAAAAGAGGGCCAATTGGGTCACCTCCTTGCAAGAGTATGACTTAGAAATTACTCCAGCTCAGATAGTGAGATGCCAAGGGTTATGCAAGTTAGTTGTTGATTCAACAATAGGACAACAAGAAGAAAGCGATATGACAAACCTAGGACAACGTGAGCAAAGTCTAATCTGTTGCGCGCAAAACACTGTCAGTCCTTGGTATGACGATATAAGATTCTATTTTGAAAATGGGTCAGCCCCCCATCACCTGGAACCCGCTGAAAGAAGAGCGCTGAGATTAAAGTCTGCCTCCTTTCATCTGGTTAATGGTGTTTTGTTTCGTCAAAATTTTGACGGTGTACTGATGCGTTGTCTTGAAAAAGATGAAGTAGAAAAAGTCTTGCTAGAGTTGCATGCAAGAGAAGCTAGTGGCCATTTCAGTGGTGACACCATTGCTCATAAGTTTTTAAGAGCTGGTTATTACTGGCCCACACTTTTTAGAGATGCCCATGCCTTGTGTCGTAAATGTATCATATGCCAGAAAGCATTAGGGCGGTTACAAAAACTAGCCTTTCCTTTGCAGCCCGTTTCAGTAGATTCTCCTTTTCAGCAGTGGGGCCTTGATATCATAGGCCCAATCAACCCTCCATCCTCGCAACAACACATGTTTATTGTGACAGCCATAGATTGCTTTACTCGATGGTCTGAAGCTGCTGCGTTAAGAACTGTCAACACCAGTCAGGTAATTGCCTTTCTAAATTCAAATATTATCACTCGTTTCGGTATCCGTGACTGTTTAGTTTTCGACAATGATTCTTACTTTTCCTCTCCGGAGATGAGTGAGTTCTCTTTGGAAAAATGAATTAAGCTGAAATATTCTGCTAGCTATTACCCTCAGGGCAACGAATTGGTAGAATCGACAAACAAGAACTTAATTAAAATCATCAAGAGAACGGTGGTTGAAAATCACAAAAATTGGTACAATGCACTGCTAAACGCGTTGTGGGTTGATAGGGTAATGCCAAAAGCTGCTGTAGGTAACTCCCCCTTTTTTCTCATTTATGGTAGAGAAGCAATTCTTCCACCTCAAATTATTCTTCCTTCACTTCAGTTGTCATAGAAAGTCCAAGAAGAAGATTGCCCCCCTTTGGAAAACTGAATTAACGCTTTGATGAAGCTAGAAGAGGTAAGAGCCCAAGCTAAATGTAAGTTAGATCAACATCAACAATTGGTTAAAAGATGGTTCGATTCTAATTCTGCTTCTGATAGGAGTTTTGAAGTAGGTGATCTCGTCTTGAAGTGGGACAAACCACACGAGGGAAAGGGAGAACACACTAAATTTCAAAATTTGTGGCTTGGACCATTTTTAATTGCTAAAACGTTGGGTCCTAGTTCTTTTTGATTGCAGAATCTTGAAGGGCAGCCTGACACCTACCCGGTGAATGGCCAAGATTTGAAAAGATACTTTGCTTGATGATAACCCTTGTATATTATGTACATATTTTGCTTTTGTTTACTTTTTGTTTGTTGTTTTTGGGTTTTTCTTTGAATTTATCAGTTTGTGGTTGGAAATACAATACTTGTACACTGAGATATTCAGACAAAGACAATAGAAAATTCCTTCCCTAAAATAACTGCTAAGAAAAAGGTATAAACATCAATGGTATATTTCTGAAATTTATATCTATGTTTGAAAAGTTTGTTGTTTAAAAGAAGATGGATGATTTCGATCTCCGAGTAAAGCTTTTCATGATCATCCATTATCTTTTTATGCTATCCCTATTCCGTAAATGAGTGACTCAGAAGATGTCTCCCTGCCTTAGAAAGTTCTTTTTGTAAATAAAACATCTCTGGAACTAAATAAAGGATAGTTCTAAAAAATTCTGATGAGGTCTGAAAAAATATGTTAAAATATCATGATTTTCAGTGTCACCCCGCTCAACTATATATCTATGAATTTTTTTTTTTTTTATTTATTAATAAGAGCTGTGGGAAGTGCTTGTAAACCTGCTGGGATGCTGAACAGGTCTGCTGGCAGCAGGTAAATGCATGCATGACACCAAAACAACTTCGTCGGGGTATTGAACAGGCATGTTGGCAGCGAAGCAATGTAGGGTATATGAAAATTTGCAAATAAGAATCCTCTTAATGTCCTTTATTCTGATCCAGAAATTCTTGGTAGGATACAGATGTCAGAGTGGGTTAAATGACAACCCTGTCGAGGCTATGGATGCCTGTTGGTAGCAGTGGCTCTGTCAACAGTATTGGAGATTTTATCTTTAATATCGTGATTTGCTGGTCTTAAGACTGTTATCAATTTTCATCTTTTAAAACACTGCTGGAATGATTGGTTAATGATGATGTTTATATGATTTTTTGGTTGTTATTTTTGAGTTGGAATTATCTTTGCTATCCTAATCTGTATTTGTTCCTTTTGGCAGAGATAACTGCTTCTACCAATGTGTCGCCATTGTTGGCAGCCAATTCACATTTTTCCACTATCTTATAAGCTGCCTACACCAATGTTTTGCAAACATCTATTTTTCGTCGCAGTTCTCAAATAAACGACACTTTTATTGTTGCGACATTTACACATTTACCTTCATTTACATTTTCACGACTATAGGCGTGAAAACTTGGTCGTTCGTAGTCACATTAAAATCATTATTTGAACTGTCGTTATCCTTCTTGTCGATATGCCTATTGCACTTACATTTCACTTATCATTATATAGTTTGCAAAAATCTTTTGATCTGCACTCATTTGGCATTCTTTGATTGATGTAGTTTCGTTTAATGAGTGATTAAGTTTGTGATTCATTGGCGATTGGATTTATTTGTTATTTGATTTGATTGACCATTGGTTTCATAAAAATATATAAGTGTGATGGTTAGACCCTTGATATATTTCATTTGACATGAAACCTAGCTTCAAAGTGTATTGGTACCTCGCTTAAACTCTTGATATGAATTGATACATCGTATGTCACATAGTCAAAGCATTGGTATTTGTTTCGATTTGTATGTTGGGTGTTTAAAATTATGGCATAACTTTGATTGCATGCGTTGTTTTATGCACTTACCATTTCATTGGTCGGCCAAGTGACATGATTGTTGAACTATACTATAATGGGTAGAAAAGCTATAAGCTGACGGTTGTACCTTGGAAATAACTATTATGCATGGTAGAGATAAGCTCCACCACCTTCGCACGATGGCATTAATGTCTATCCCTTATCCCTCTTTCACCTCTGTTAGCTCGGGTAACCCTTCATGCACTCTGCTCCTGTGTGTGCTATGATCCAAAACATAGCTCTTTCACCGTGTTCTTGGCTCCATGGCACCAGTGGTGCGATTTGAGACGAACGGTAGCCAAGCCTTGCTACTATTCGACAATGCCCAGAAAGACTTAGAGGATAACGGTTGGCTCACCTTTGTACAACGATTTGAGGGTTTTAATTTATTTGTTGCACAACAGTTCTCCCTGACTTTTGATGGCTGTAGAGCCAAGGTGGGTGACATTCAATTGGAAATCAATGAGAAGTTTATTAGTTCTACTACAGGGTTACCATCCTCGGGACAACGTTGGTTCAAAAATTCTAAGGTCGAGGAGGTGCCATGGCCGCTACTATTCGTCTTGCGAAAGGTCACATCTTGTGATAGAGGTATGCCCATCTCTGTGCTTAAAACACGATGGCATGATATTTTGATGGTGGTCAAACAATTGGTGACCTATGAAGGTCGATATGGACTTGTTTTTCTCTACCACCCACGTTTGTTAATGAATTTTATGGGATACCCGTTGAATATGCCTTTCTATTTCCAGCGTAGCTTGTACAAGATGTCAAAAAGGTTTAAAAGGGAGAAGGCTGATAGTAGCCTGTTCCACCATGGACTAATTAAACTTATCATTGTTCATCATTTAAGTCTCCACGGTGATAGCTAGAGAGCTTTTATCGCTCGAAATGGTTTTGATGATACAGACCCTATCCAGGTTGACAAGCCTGTGGTTAATGAAACCAAGGTCGAGCCACCCATGCCCTTCCATGTCCTACTTCCTTCTCCTAAACCCTCAGTCGACCCTGATATTTACTTACCCGATGTTATAACTGAGAGGGCTGAGGCTATAAAAAGGCCTGCGAACAAAAAATCCAAGGCAAACCCTACTGTTGATGCCAAGGGGAAAAAGAATGCTTAGCTTATCTCGAGAATGGCTAGGAATAAGCCTAAAACTAGTATTGAACAGAAGCCCATAGTCCTTAGTGAGGATTCAGAATCTGACATAGAACATTTTCTAGCCAGTGAGTACCCTTACTCACAGGGTTTGTGCCCCGAGCCACCTAATGATTTTGTTTCTAATCTTCCCCCTTGCCTAAAGAATAATCCTAGCTACCCTGGGATCAAATTACCTAATGAAACCCTCGGAAAAGTAACCAAATCCTCACCTGCACTTTCCAAACCCGGACAGTCGCCCTGTGACTAATGTGATTTGTGGTTGGAATGATACTACATCGACGTTCCCCTACTCCAATAAAAAAACCAATTATTGGAAAATCAAGTTGCAGTATTGACCAACCAAAGAGACAAACTCCAAGCAACTGATAGGAAGCAGAGAACCACTGGTTCCATCATTTTCAAGAATGTTGAATCGGCCACAGCTGTTGTCAACTCCAAATTGTCATGATCAAGCTGTCTGCTCACCATACAGGTATGAATTTTGATAGCATTTTGGTTTTGAGAATGACCAGGATTAATATAATGATTTGAATTTTGTTTTCGAATAACTCTGTCTATCCTTTGAAATGGCTCTGTCATAATGTGTTCATATTGTACATTGTTTTCGCTTTGCTAAAAATAAATAAAGTTTTGATTTGGATACATGATTTTCTCATGCCCAGTTTAGTCATTGATAGATTTTTATCGGATTTGATGTGCTTTCGATTGAATTTGTTTGGATCCAATTTGAACAAGAAGTTTTTCATGCTAAATTTAGAATACGATCATGTTTGGATTTGATTTCGTTATGGTTTGTATGCTGTGATTGTCGAATGATTTCGTGATTTTGGTTGTTACGATCTTTTAATATGCTGTGTCATATAATTTTCTTAATCGAGGATACAACTCTAATCGTTTTCGATTTGGAAAGAATGACTATGTTTATGGAAACAATACTCTCATTTAAGCCTGTGCAAATGATTTTCACGCTCGAATCACGGAACGGTTTTGATCCACGAAAACTATGTTAAACCCCAGTTGTTTGATTCGCTTGATTGGATTGTTGTGTATCTTTAGTTAGTAAGATTGATTTTATGAGTTGTATTCGTATAAAAAATAGACTTGATTACAACTCTGATAATTTTAATTTTCAAATGAGTTTGTTAACCCAAATCGACCCATGTTATTGCTGTCAAATTCCTATAAGGAAATTTGGGTAATAGTCATTTCCAAATGCATTCAAGAAATGATTTCATGAATGATTTTGTTTGCCCAATTTTGCAATAACGAATGATCCGATATCTCTTTCGAATCCTGTCATCAGCTAATTGATCTCGTTATGATTTCATTTGCGTCAATTTACACGCCAGTTCTGATTTAACTCATTCGTGGCATGAATTGTTTGTTATGTCAATACAGTTATGTCGATTTGAAAATAAGTTTGTTTGGATTCGATCGTGTCTCCTGTCTATGAGGAAGCATAACAATTGCTTGCAATTTGTTTTAATTATATCGATTTCAAATTGATACAAAACGATTTCATAACTGTTTGATTATGATTCTGTTCACTCGACTTTGTGGTAACAAATGAAACAGAGTACACGTATCTCTGTAGTCATTTGATTGATCTTGATCCTGTTTGATTTCGAATGGTATAACAATTTCAATTTGAATGATTTGTTTTCAAATAGCTATTGCATGTTAGTTGAATTTAATTCTTAAATAAATTTTGAATTGATTTTTATGCTGATTCTGTGTCTTATTTAGACTAGTTACAAAATCGCAAGATTCTGTAGCTAGTCTATAGAATTAGTTTTTTATCATTTTATTAATAAAGGATCCTTCTAATTTGTCCATTTTTTACCCTTTTCAGGTACATCCGAATTGTATTGGACATATTGGACAGTCTAGGGGATATTTGTGTGTTTAGTTTTATTTTAGGTTCCTAGTTTAGTTAAACTTGGGATATCTTCGCAGATTTTATGTAAACAGTTTTGATAACTTCCACATGGATGTTTTACCCTGTGGAAACCCTTTAAATACTTATTATTTTTGTAATAAGGATCATCCTCACTTGTGGGAGAACCAGGCTATGGATTTCTAATACAAACTGAAACAGGAATTGATGTTCTGCTATAGCTTTCACTTTTCATAATATCAATCTTTTGTTTCAAGTTTATGGATGTCATTTGCAGTGGATTATAGACTACTTTAGCTATCATAGTCTATTGCAGAATGATGTGATTTAATTAATGTGATCCATGTCTAATTTCTTTCAATATTTTAAAAGTATAGCAATTACTATGTTCAGTTAATGAATGACAGATTTCTCTTCTTCATCAATTGAATTATTTTGTATAAGTCTTTGCATACAGGTTTATCTAACTGTGAAGATTTATAAATCATATGATTGTTGTAAATTTTCTGTCTTGTTTGTCCTATAATTATATTAAAGATCACTGCAACTTTCTGTTTACAAGGAGCGCCTGGATAATTTGAAGTGGGTTTCCTCCCTCCGATCAGCTAAGATAATCATCATACATAGGACAAACCTGGAGCGTTTCTCCAAGTCAGTTTTTTATTTATTTGTTTGACTAATTTGTTAGTATAATATTAGTATTTTAGTTAGATATATGTTAGGTAGATTTGTAGTTAGAATTAGTATATTATTTGTCTAGTTTAGTTAGTTTTGTTTTTTCTCTTGTTCATGGAATTATAAAATCAACAAAAAATATCTCTTTCTGTCTTAGGGCGGGATGCAAATGAGTTTTTCAGGTTTTATTTAAATATGTAAATTGTAGATATTGTACATTTTGTGAATAAGTTATATTTCCTTTAGTAGTTAGATAGTTAATTAGTTAGAGTTAGTATAGTAGTAGTTGGTAGATTGTATATAGAATAGTTGGTTTAGTTTATTAGTTTGTTTTATTTCTTTCTAGTTAGATTAGTTTAGTTTGTTTTAATAGTTAGTTTTAGTTAGACTAGTTAGTTTAGAGTAGTTTTTCTTTTGTTTCTTAGGACCTTAGATCGGCTAACAGAGCCGCTAAACCCATCAGGGTGGTTCATCCCAAATGACTTGGGTTATTAGACAAACCTGGACCGGTTCCACTCTCCCAGTTGACGGATGGTCAATTTTCGCCCGTCAATAGGCCCACACCCATAAACACCCCCTATACGACCCTCCGTACAGCCCTTGCCCAAAAAATGAAACCCTAATTCTATGCTGGATGATCAGACCACTAACCTGAAGCTCGTTGGTCCTCGATCGGATGCCTCGTCCTCCTTGAATCTCCAAATCTCCTCTGGCTGCTTCTCGTCCAGTCACTATCACAGCAAGTACAAATGAGGTGGAAATGTGGGCCTTATAGCTATATATAGGCCTTTTTTCCAAACTTCCCCTCACCATTCCGGGAGCTCCGGGCGTCCATTTCTCGATCCTTCTTCAGCCATAGGATCAACACCCCATCATCTACATCACGACAATCCCTGGGCCTCTTTTCATCCTGAGCCCCCGGGATGCCATTTTCCATACCTTGATCAGGTACGCATGCGCATATTCATACTTGTCAAATACATGCTCATATATTCAATTCTCTTCAGATATTTTTCACGTTGAGTATTTGGTTTTCTTGTGTGCAGGTAATTGGTCATCATATATCAACACAACCCCTTCAGGTATATACTCAACACTGGCATGTAGTCATTCCCTCTGAATCTCACTTACATTTCCAGTCACACCCTCTGACATTTACCTCTAGGATCCCCATTTCTGGCTTTGCAGTACCCACACCTCCATTTTCATCTTTGGTACTGTCACCTAGTAGCACTCTTACCCACATAAGTTGTCCCATTCATAACACCCTTTTGTGATTTTGACACTCATGATGTTTTTCAAAACCCTTTAGGGATGGGAGTCTTGATAGTCTTACATCATGTCGCGAATCAACTACATACTCCTTCTCTTCATTTTGATAGATTTCCTAACGGATTCCTAGATTATCTCTCCACGGTTCTTTTTTTTTACTGCACCTCCACAATAGCATGAACCCTCCATTTCATCCACAATCCGTTTTCCCATATGCAAATTTCCCTTCATTTCACCTACCTCACACAGAAACCCACCCATGGGGCCCCCACCCTCCATCAGTTCTCCGAGCACATTATGCCCTTCCTGGGCCAACCATATCACAATGGGGCACCCGTTTCTGTATTTGTACACTTCTCCCAAATTATTCATTATTTATTGTACAAACGCCTTTGTTTCCAGCAATTACATTACCTTTTTGTCGTCACCTTTGGCGATCTTCTTCCCTTTTTGGACAAATGCAACCCATGTCACCCTTGGTTGGGGCACTACTTATCATCCACCCTGGCCGACATTGTCCATATCTTCAGAGTACCCCATAGGCCACTTACCTCTGCCATATGAATTTGTTCACCTTGTCCCGCTCCTGGCACAACTTATCCCCGATCTTGTCGTCCCCCTGACACTTGACCTCGTTGAATGGTTGTGGCCACTTTTATCTCACATATACTGCAACCAAGGGCAGTCTTGAGTCTTCCTACATCTTGACTTCATCCATGTACCTCCTCCACTTCCTAACCTCCCCCTAGTATATTTCACGAAGACATTTGCTTCTGGGATTCACGTCCCCCTTTTTTGTCAACATCAACACAATTTTCCAGAAGGGCGATAGTATCTTGATTCTCATTACCCACCCAATGAGAGATCTCGGATGACACAGGGTGAAACACAATTACTCCCTGCTGTCGTTGACCCCCATAACATTGGACGTCAACACTTTCTCATGTTACGGTGGGTTTTACTTTGTGACTATTGTAGTTAGTTCTTTTACTTGCCAAAGACCTCTGAACTTGGTTGGGCTATTAATGCCCACAGAATCGATGATACTTATTCCCGTGGTCACTGCCTACTATTCAGAGTATGTTCATCTCCATAATTGTCTTCTGCCTTTATCACGACCGCCCCCGAGGGCACTGCAGTTGTCTACGCCAACACTTCCTTCCTCTATTTTGAGTTACATGACACGAGCATGGGGCATGCCCACCTCATTTGTACATAGTTTTCTTTCTTACACACCTCATGGAAGGTTGGGTTCTACTGGTTCCTTTTTTCCTCCAACAGATCGATCTAGATGATCCCACTATTTCTCTCTCTTACAACAACATTCTCATTAGAAGAAACATTGATGGATTTCGGCTATACGTATGCTCCTAACCTCATCCATCAGGGGGCATCTTTTATCACTGAAATTTCGTCCGCACACGGTTACAAGAATTTAGATCATCAAACAGTTATGAAGTCATCCATGTACCTAAATTAACACCAAAGCATTCATAAAGGGAAAAAAACTATAAAAAATAGTGAAAAAATGAAGGGCGCTATGAAGACACTGGGTGCGTGCGCACATGCGTGCAATAGGAATGAAAAAATCACGTACATGCGCACAATGCACGACTGTTATCGCAAAAACCCATGCACCTGAGAAACGACGCATTTATGAGAGTGGTCAGCCTCCCACCCACTTTTGGTTCAGCTCCCAAGCCGATTTGACACTCAAATCTGGACTGGATTCGACTGGATGGCTGGTCAAAGACCTAGAAATGCCCTAATTAGCCTCTTTACACACTACAAACTAGTTGAACAGTAGCTCAAAGGAATGCTATAAAAAGGCCATGGATACACTTCATTTTTCAAGGAATTCAAAGCAAAGTTATTCTTCCATTATTCTCTTGAGGAATATATCCTTGCCAAGAGTATATTTGCATCATTGCATTAGGCAATCCATCTCACCCCTTGAGTGGGTTAGTAAATAATTCTTTCACCATTTTCATTTTTATTTGTTGTAAGAAGAGCTTACTTGTGGGGGTCCAAGAGCCCTCCCTTGGAGGGAGAAGAGACTCATAGTCCCATTGCTTCTTGGTGTTTTATTTTACTAATATCAGCCTTATCATTGGTGACATGGGTCTCATTGTTCTTTTTGTCTCTATGTCCCTATGCTTATAAATTTAGTTGTTATTTCATTTCTTAGTTTAATTCTTAGTTGTTGTTTTATATTTATTTTTCTAACCCTTTTCCTTGCAGCTGTCCTGCTCAGCAAACCCAACTGATCTTGCAAGCAACTCTATTTTTCTCACTAAGGTGACGAAAGAGGTGCAACAACTACTCTTTGAAAACCTCCTTAGGAATTGATGACCTTGTGAAAGGTCTTTTACCTTTGATTTGGACTGTTGGAGGAGAAGAGGGGAAGAGTATCTTCTTCCCTTTCTTGGATTTATCTTTGGTAGAAGAAGTCACCTCTTCTAACCCTGGTGGAGGAGGTGGAGAAAAATCTCTCTGGGGAGAAGGAAAAACTTCCTTTTCATCTCATGTGACTTGCTTGCTGATCTCTAAAATTTGAACAGGGGATCTTCCCTTTCTCTTCCTACTGGTCCCCACTTTAGTAGCATTGATGGGTGATAGAGGACTTGCCTTCTGTGATTGAGGAGTTGGTGCTAGATTCGGCTTGAAATGAGAAGTAACAACAAAATTCTCCCATGCAATCTCTTTCTTACCCAATTCCTCAGAGACTAGCATCCTGATCAATCCAGAGTGGAAAAGGCTAGAATCCACATCCTTAGATTTGGCTTGTATCTTGTCCGAAATATTACCTATGATCCTTAACAGGTAATAGGGAATATTCATCTCAACCTTACCAGTAAAATTTAACAACAACCTTATATGGTAATGGTACAATGTGTTAAATATCCCTTCACATGTAAAATATCTTTGTATGATCTTCAATATTCTGTCAAACGGTTCAATCAATTGAATCCTTGGCATACTTTTAGAAAAATCATTGGCTTGATATTTAGGTTTAAAGATATCTTTAGCATAGGGAGAACTCAAATCCATGGCTTTGAACCATTTTTCACCTATACTGGGGATCCCTGTTGCAGCTGAGATAGAGGAATCAGTCACCTAAAATTCCAAATCCCCAACCTTGGTGTTCCTTCCATCAAAATGTAATGAAAAATATTTTTCTACCTCTGGATGGCTCCTCTGCATATTCTGGCAGAAAGAGAGGCAACCTACTCTTTGAAAGACCTCTCTTACCATGGGCTCTGTGTCAAAAATATTCATGTCCACAGGTTCTGGCCTAACCACCTTTCCACCTTTGTGTGTCTTCCTCGATTGAGGAGTCTCCATGGCTTATAATGAGAGCCTTTAAAGGATTATAGGATAGTAATAACCAGGAAGGCATTAAAGAGGGATTCAAAAGTTCAAGGATGACCCTTTAAACTTGGAAAGGCTAGTGCTGGTAAGCCAAGATTAACTATGGAAACTACACCCTTAGACTTGTACAGGTATTTGAGAGTGAAAACAACGAGGGGATAATAAAAAATTAGCTCTTTGCAATTGAGTAAAAATGCCTAGCTCCAAGATGAAAGGAAACAGGGAAAGCAGAGAAGGTTTAAGCAGTGCCTCTGGGTAGCGCAATGTATACTCAGAGGATAGACTATTTGAGAGCTTGCAATTTCAATGGATAGGGAAAGCACCAATAATCACACTTATATGAAATAAATGAAGTTTACAAGTCTAAAAGAGAGAAAAGACAAAGCTACCATGCAAAGACAGGTCCCTTACAACTGTGCAAGCTCGACAAACCAAAAACCCAAGCACAAATTTCCTGTGAAAATTAATATGCAGAGGAGGAAACATGAGATACCTATGGAGTAGAAACCTGTTGAGATATTCAACGCAATCTCAGAATGAAATTGTGAAAACTTCGGCCCTCGAATCTTTCTCAACATCAGATTTTCTTGCCTTACTATCGCCTGATCGAAACTTATGAATTTGCGCAGCGCAACACTGTTGATTTTTTAAAACTTATAAAACGTTACCAGAGTTCGTAAATGAAAAATATTGAAGGCATATTTAACCAACTTATGGCACTAAAAACAAGGGAAATGACATCATTCATGGAAATCATGACTCGAGGTGGAAGTATGATGAACTGGATAGGCGCTACGGAACTGCTTGATGAGTAGGCAGTTCTTCCAATTCAAAAAATGATTGGACAGGTAAGCAAGGAGAATGAGGCATGCCTAAGAGATCTTGAGTGAGGAGAAGTGTGTGTCATATCAATCTAATCATGGGAGGGATTGACCTAGTGACAAGTCATGAAGGGGACCAAAATAAGTCATGAGCTAAAATGGTTCTAGGACCAAAAATCAATTTGAGGATCAAACTAGAGCTAAGACTCAAAACTTTAATCATCTAAGGGGTCCTACCAAACATAAAATTTAAAGGGATGACACTTTAAAATAAATTTAAAATATAAGGCTTAAAAAAGGATTGAAAACAAACTAAAAGACCCAAGGCAATTTAGTGTAAGAACATTGACTCCACAGGGGATGGCATGACCCTTGCGAGCTGCCAAGAATGAGTAGATTTAGTGCCTTATCCTAGGGCTATGGGGTCAGTTATTGAAACAAAAATAAAAAGAAAATGATATTTGTAATGATATGAAGAGCTACTCAAGGCTCAGTTAAAGTACTTTTTCAGGAAATTCCCATTGACAGGGCCACCAAAAACCTCTTCATTATCCATATTCTGCATCTTGAAAGTGTTATTAGAGAATACCTTAGAGATTTTGAAAGGACCGATCCATAAAGCTTCAAATTTATCGTGCTTTCCCTTATATTGCTTCAGTGCATCCCACTTGAGCATCAGATCACCCAGTTGAAAATCATCTTTGTTCACCTTTTTGTTGAAAGCCTGATTGATCTTCAGTTGATGGTCAGATGCTTTGTCTACAAGTTGCTCCCGGGTCTATTGCACTTCAACCAACTATTGAATCCTTTTAATCATATGATCAAGTTCCCCTTGATAATCTTGGAATAATTTTTCCACAAGTAAGGCAAGATGAGAAGGAAAAACTGCCTCAACTCCATACACCAGCTAGAAAGGGAAAAGTCACAGGGGAAAATTTGAGTTTCGAATCCCATGCCTTTTTGTTATCCTCTAACAACTTTTTTATGATATTTATAATTATTTTGTTTGAGGATTCTGCAAGCCTATTTCCCTGAGGATAGTAAGGGGTAGAATGAATCAAAGTGATCCCAAACTGTTCACAGAACTGAACCAATGGTTCAACCTTGAAAGATGCAACATTATCAGTTACGATTCTGTCAGGACACCCAAACCTTGCCATGATGTCTTCAAGGAAACCAATGATCACTTTGTGATAATAATTCCTTGTGGGAATAACCTCAATTCATTTACTAAAGTAATCTATATCTATGTTGACCACTGGAAGCGGGATGGAATTCCCTGATAAAATCTAGGCCCCACTACTAAAAGGGTCTTGAGGCTGCCACAAGCTTTAATGGCAAAGACTTATGCTGCTTCTTTTCGGAGAACTTTTGACACTTAGCACATGATCTAATCTTAGCACAAACATCAATGAACAAACTGGGCCAGAAGTACCCATCCCTGAGGATCTTGTATGTCGTGGTTCTCCAATAATGATGCCCCCCACATAAACTATCATGAAAATCAGACATAATATTTTAGGCTTCTTGGGGGTCTATGCATCTCAAAAGCACTCCTAATGGATCCTTCCAATACAAAATTTGATCAACAAGGTAGTACTTTATTGATTTGAGTTTTAAGGCTCTCACCTTCTTCCTTTCCATACCACTTGGAGGCTGTAAATTTTGCAGAAAAAATATAATGTCTTTGTACCAGTTGCAATTTTCCAATGTAGAGATGATTTGAGGACCTTTATCAGTTATCTCAACCTACTAATTTTCTTAACATGAGTGGATGAAATTCACCCCCAATGCTGAGCAATTTGATTAAGCCAATATATTGGATAAACCTTGGCCTTTAACCAATTTGGTGGGCCTAATTCGATTAATTTAGCAATCCACTTTCTCCTTTTTCCGTCTATATCAGGCTGAATCAAAATTTCTTTTACAACAGCTGATGGGACATAAGCAATAACTCTTGAATGCAGGACATAAACTCTAAAGGACTTAAGATATTTAACCAATTCCATGGCTTGTTTTTCCATGATGTCATATTTTAGTTCAACATCTCTCAATGCCCTGCTGAAAAAGGAAATGAGTTGCTATAATCCTTCGGCAATCTTCTTCAATAGGACTGCTGCTGCTATATCAAAAGAGGCAAAATAAAAAAATAAGAAAGTCCTTGGAGTAGTCGGGGCTGACAAGAACCTGGGCTTCAGTCAAGGATTTCTTTATTTTATCAAAAGAATCATGTGACTCAATAGTCCATTTGATTTCACTATCCTTCCTTAGCATGGTTGTGATATACTTAACCAACTCAACAAAATTTGATACAAATCTTCTCAAAAAATTGATTTTTTCCCAGAAAAGATTCTACCTCTTTTTTAGATCTAGGAAGTGACAATGTTTGTATAGCCTCAAACCTACTGGAATCAATCATCACCCCTTCAGTTGACATAATATGCCCCAATAATTTTCCTTCTTTCATGGAAAACAATGATTTTTTCAGATTCAAGGAGAGGCCAAATTTTCTACATTTCAAGGAAACCTTTCTTAAGTGATCACAATGTTTTTTATCAGACTAAGAGTACATTGTAATGTCATCTAAATAGATAACAAAAAACTTATCCTTTTCTCCAATAAATTCTATATCCATAGCTGGCTAAAAAGTTTCCTTTGCGTTCATCAAACCAAAGGGCATTTTGGCGTACATAAATGTACCCCAAGGAGTGGTAAAGGTCATCTTCTCCCTGTCTTCTCGAAAAAAAGAGACTTGATTGTATCCAAAAAATCCATCAACCATAGACATCTTGGCTGCTCCTATCACCTTCTGTAATATGTGCTCCATTTTGGGTAAAGGGTAATTATCCTTCTTTGAGCTTCTGTTCAGATTTCGGAAATCAACACAAAGTCTGATTTCTCCATTCTTTTTTCTTATTGGGACCAAATTGGCTACCCATTCAGAATACCTCAAAGGAATGATAATTTTTTCATCTAGAAGCTTCTGAACTTCTTTCTCCATGACAGGCAACAACATAGGATTGATCTGCCTAAAATTTTGCCTGAAGGGTTTCGCCTTTTCTTTTAATGGGATTGTTGAAACAGATCTTAAAATATTCTATCCTTAAGGCCTAGATTTTTATTTTTTGTGTTTTTAATGTTTCGGCTTTCCTAAAACAAGAATTTCGTCATTTCTAAATTCATGATACCTGTTTATCAATTATTTTTGAATAACGAACGAAATTTTTTTTTTACAAAAATATAAGTTTTCCAACGCTCTTTGAAAAATTATTTAAAACGGATGGTAATTTTAAATTTGCGGTTTTTTAATTTAAACGTTAAAGAAATCCAGATTCGAGATTTTTTGCAAACAAATGTTTGATGCAAATTGAATCACGAAACCCCGATCCCCGATTTCCTGAAACATTGGAACTCTAATCTAAAAATTAAATTAGTTTAGTCTTTTCTAAGAAAGGTTTAAAGTTAACATAATTACATCGCGATTTCGGGATTCACAGTTCTATGAGAGCGTGTCTCTTGTCATCATATTTCCCGAAATCTTGATTTCTGAAATACCGATTCATAAATCATGTTAGATTAAACTAATTATGTTTTGACCCTAATCATGATTACTCAGTTAATTAAGATAAGTTAAGTCCTATGTTGAAGAAAGAAACAAGCCATCGCGATTTCACGATTCTGTGAGAGCACGTCTCATGTCATCATGTTTCCCGAAATCCCGATTTCTGAAATCCCGAAAGGGTCTAATCTCAATTAATTAACATGCTAACAACGTTTAAATCTTAAATAAAACATCGCTATTTCACGATTTCTCAATTTCGGCGATTGAGCTTTTTCGATGACATACCTTTCAACATCAAGATTGTCGAAACCCCGAAAAGTGATGTTTTCAGATTTAATCTATAATTAACACTAATAAATATTCTTTCTAAAACAGGTTTAAAGGTAATCTTTTTGTAAGTGTTCATCAATGCTTCGTTTTCTGATTAAGTAAGTTTCTCGTTTTATTTGAAAAATTGAGAGCTCCTAAGTACGAACATTAAATGCATATCTCCGAAAATATCTTCCACATTAAGGGCTTTAAATTCGTGACAGCTGTGTAAATCTTGTCATGTTTTAAAATGTATTCAAAAATAAAACATTTGAATGTCTGTATTTTCATTTTAAGTTGAGCTCATTCATCCATTTTCTGTAACAGGTTTTCAAGTCAAACGCAGAGCCATGGCACCTAAAAAGGCACTGAAGAAAAACAAAGACACACAGGAAGGTGATATTATCTCTGATACTACTCCAGACGCCTTACACTCAATCAAATCATGGGCTCAAATATCTAAATTGCCAGAGGATGAGTTAAAGAATGCAGAGCCTGATTCCAAAAATCATATCTGGGACATTGCTGAGTCTGAGCTTCATAAGGTTGTTGCGTGCCCACAACTGGTGGCATATACTGATATGATCAACTGGGCTCTGGATAAGGTGGATATCCCAACAAGGAGCATTCAGAACGAGTTGGGAGCTATCGTTGGCTCATTCAGGACTGAGCACATTCAAGTAATGTATAAACTCTCGCCGAATTATAAACACACCTTTAATGCTGGATTTTTAGCTGAATTTCAAAGAAAGGAATGTATTGAGGTAGACCAGACATATCCCGACATGATTAGAGGATGGGAAAGGTCTGAAGAAAAGTTTAGGGCTGATACTAATGGGATTTATGCTACAACCTCCTTAAACAAATATATGGTTTATATAGCCATGATGTTATGCAGACTTTTCGGGAGAAAAGATCCCTGTCACTTTCATGCATATTGGGTACCCTTCTTAGAGGAAGTTTTAGAAGGAAATGGTTTTAACTGGCATAAAATTTTGTCGGATAACTTAATGAAAGAAATTTTAAATTACAAAGCAGCCAAGTCAAAGGGACAACCAGTGTCTTTTTATATGTCTGCATACATTATGGATGCAATCTGTTTTATGACCCCCTTTCCATTAATGAATTGGAGTTGGAGCATCTCATGTCCATAATCCATTCATGAATACCACTCAGCCCTTTGGGAGGAAAACGCTAAAGATGTTTTTTACGATGTTTGTCATTTTGTCATTATTCCTATGCACAAATTATTTTTTGGATGCGAACCCCCTCGCATTTCTGATTCAGTCATAGAAGGTATTAAATCAGTTGTCGACTGGTTTATTGAGGAATTGTTTTCCTATATTAGGGTTTATGGTTGTTCCATTCCCCCTCATGCACTCCCGAAATTCTTACCAGACAGATTGGTATGCAGAGAAGTAGCTCATCAAATAGCCAAGGGTGGTATTGGGTTGGAATTAAAAGCACTTCAGAAAAAAGCATGGCCATCTTTCCCTGTTCATGTCGGGAAATTTCCTTTATCAAATTTAGGCCATTCTAAGGTAGAGGTTGAGTCATTGGAAGAAGTGAAGCTAGTAAATATTGAGCACAGAAAATATGACCCCTACCAAATAATAAGTAGGCATTACATACATTGTAATTTAA
>ML827563.1:24448-38767 GCA_009831015.1 Picea engelmannii | reverse complement strand
TTGAACATCTCCTTTTATACCCTCGATACTATCTTTCACGTTTTCAGGCTTTCTCATCAAAGTAAGAGAGATTATGTATTAACCTTGAAAATCAACAAATGATTAAATTCAGGAGGACCAGTCTTCATAGTTCTTTTTCTCTGACTAAAAGTGGTTATGTTTGGGTTGATTTTGACTCTCTTAGGTTTCTTAACAGTTTGTCTAAGGATTTAAGATTGCTCAAAAGGAAACGCCTGAAAATAATCTTTCCCTTTTTCTCTACAGACTGAGGAGTTTTGAAAGTTGAGAAAAATTGGTCTAGAATAATCAAAACAAGTTGACAAACCTCTTTTATGAATTTTTACACAGATAACCACCCCTGATATTTTAAGTATCACTGATTGCCCCCGCTTCGTATGCACAAGCTAACTATAAGACATATGGTGAAAGGAAATTCATATTTGATTGCCCCCATCTAGTCCCATAGACGATGAAAGGAAATTCATTTAAATGATTTCCCTTGTCTAAATATAAAAGAAACAGATAACTTCACCGGGGTACTGAACAAGCCTGTTGGCAGTGAAGCAATATTTGAGCATAAAATTAGCACTCAAAGCGATGAAAGGAAATTCAGTAAAAAGGGACAGATAACTTCACCGGGGTACTGAACAGGCCCGCTGGTAGTGAAACAATGTTTGAGGTGTCTATAAGGTTTTCATACTTATCTATCACTCTATTCTAGTTATCATTTTTTCGAAACTGGATATTCATCTTAAGTCAAAATAGAGCTTCCCGATTTAAAAATTATAAATTTTATTTCGATTGATGCAAGCTGAAATTTACAAATCTGTTGAGTTTCCTAAGATTTTTCTAATCGTCTTAATACTAAATTAAATTTAGAACGGGAAGGAGAATATTATGAAGAAGACTACATCTGAGTTTAAAGCAATCAAAAGTTTTGAAAAGGTTTTCAAAGGTTTTATAGAATATCTTTTTCCTCTCCTTTAAACAGTTTATCAGTGATAAACCCTTGACACCATTTACCTAATGAAGGCATTGAGTCTACATGTTATCCTCGTCCCGCAGGGAGGCGAGGTCCCCAGTTGGAGCCTATGTTGAAACATATCTTAAAATCTTCTATCCTTAAGGCCTAGATTTTTATTTTTTGTGTTTTTAAGGTCTCGACTTTCCTAAAACAAGAATTTCGTCATTTCTAAATTCACGATACCTGTTTATCAATTATTTTTGAATAACGAACGATTTTTTTTTTTACAAAAATATAAGTTTTCCAACGCTCTTTGAAAAATTATTTAAAATGGATGGTAATTTTAAATTTGCGGTTTTTAAATTTAAACGTTAAAGAAATCAGGATTCGGGATTTTTTGCAAACAAATGTTTGATGCAAATTGAATCACGAAACCGCAATCCCCGATTTCCCGAAACCTTGGAACCCTAATCTAAAAAATAAATTAGTTTAGTCTTTTCTAATAAAGGTTTAAAGTTAACATAATTACGTCGCGATTTCAGGATTCGCGGTTCTATGAGAGCACGTCTCTTGTCCTCATATTTCCTGAAATCCCAATTCATAAATCACGTTAGATTAAAATAATTATGTTTTGGCCCTAATCATGATTACTCAGTTAATTAAGATAAGTTAAGTCCTATGTTGAAAAAAGAAACAATCCATCGCAATTTCGTGATTTTGGGATTCGCGATTCCGTGAGAGCACGTCTCATGTCATCATGTTTCCTGAAATCTCGATTTCTGAAATCCCAATTTTCGAAATCCTGAAAGGGTCTAATATCGATTAATTAACATGCTAAAAACATTTAAATCTTAAATAAAACATTGCTATTTCATGATTTCGCAATTTCGACGATCGATCTTTTTCGATGACATACCTTTTGACATCAAGATTGTCGAAACCCCGAAAAGTGATGTTTTCAGATTTAATTTATAATTAACACTAATAAATCTTCTTTCTAAAATAGGTTTAAAGGTAATCTTTCTGTAAGTGTTCATTAATGCTTCGTTTTCTGATTAAGTAAGTTTCTCGTTTTATTTGAAAAACTGAGAGCTCCTAAGTACAGACATTAAATGCATATCTCTGAAAATATCTTCCGCATTAAGGGCTTTAAATTCGTGACAGCTGTGTAAATCTTGTCATGTTTTAAAATGTATTCAAAAATAAAACATTCGAACGTCTATATTTTCATTTTAAGTTGAGCTCATTCATCCATTTTCTGTAACAGGTTTTCAAGTCAAATGCAGATCCATGGCACCTAAAAAGGCATCAAAGAAAAACAAAGACACACAGGAAGGTGATATTATCTTTGATACTACTCCACACGCCATACACTCAATCAAATCATGGGCTCAAATCTCTGAATTGCCGGAGGATGAGTTAAAGAATGCAGAGCCTGATTCCGAAAATCATATCTGGGACATTGTTGAGTCTGAGCTTCATAAGGTTGTTGCGCCTCCACGGCTGATGGCATATACTGATATGATCAGCTGGGCTCTGGATATGGTGGATATGCCAACAAGGATCATTCAGAACGAGCAAGGGGCTATCATTAGCTCATTCAGGCCTGAGCACATTCAAGTAATGTATAAAATCTCGCCGAATTATAAACACACCTTTAATGCTGAATTTTTAGTTGAATTTCAAAGAAAGGAATGTATTGAGGAAGACCAGACATATCCCGACATGATTAGAGGATGGGCGAGGTCTGAAGCAAATTTTAGGGCTGATACTCATGGGATTTTTGCTACAGCCTCCTTAAACGAATATATGGTTTATATAGCCATGATGTTATGCAGAATTTTTGGGAGAAAAAATCCTTGTCACTTTCATGCAGACTGGTTACCCTTCTTAGAGGAAGTTTCATAAGGAAATGGTTTTAACTGGCATAAAATTTTGTCAGATAACTTACCGCAAGAAATTTTAAATTACAAAGTAGCCAAGTCAAAGGGACAACCAATGTCTTTTTATATGTCTACATACATTATGGATGCAATCTGTTTTATGACCCCCTTTCCATTAATGAATTGGAGTTGGAGCATCTCATGTCTAGAACCCATTCATGAATACCACTCAGCCCTTTGGGAGGAAAAAGCTAAAGACGTTTTTTACGATGTTTGTCATTTTGTCATTATTCCTATGAACAAATTATTTTTTGGATGCGAACCCCCTCGCATTTCTAATGCATTCATAGAAGGTCTTAAATCAGTTGCCGACTGGTTTATTGAGGAAAAGTTTTCCTATATTAGGGTTTATGGCTGTTCCATCCCCCTTATGCACTCTTCAAAATTATTACTAGACAGATTGGTATGTAGAGAAGTAGCTCATCAGATAGCCAAGGGTGGTATTGGGTTGGAATTAAAAGAACTTCAGAAAAAATAATGGCCATCTTTCCCTGTTCATGTCGGGAAATTTCCTTTATCAAATTTAGGCCATTCTAAGGTAGAGGCCGAGTCATTGGAAGAAGTGAAGCTAGTAAATATTGAGCATAGAAAATATGACCCCTACCAAATAATAAGTAGGCATTACATACATTGTAATTTAAGGGCATATGAACATGAAGTATCTATTTATGATGATATTTTTAAATATGTTAAGTCTTATGAAGAAGTGATGAACAGAGTCCAGGCCTTGCCACCTGACTCATAGGCTAGGTTTGCATCTTTTCAAAGCCATAGGCGAAGCTGCTTGCCTAAGATTTTACAGGGTGAAATTTCGACCCCATCACCAGAACAAGAAGAAACCCCTCCAGGGTTTGAAACTAATACTCAGGGTAAATAAAATGACAATATGCGAAGTTCTTATACAAAAGAATCAGGAATGGATAAGGGAAAAGAGCCAGAAAAATTCCATAAATCATGAAGAATGTTCCAGAAAAGATAGGAGGAACAACTTCAATTGAACTTGGTAGTCCTATCACCTCTTTAACTCCATTGCAGTCGACTTTTGGAATCCCCCATGAAGGATTTTTATATGTCAGTGACCTAGAGTCAATTTCAAGAGATGAAATCCCCCCATTAGATTACTTTTTCAGTAAAAAGCGAAGAGCAATCTTGAAACAGGAAATTCATCCAAGACGAGAAGGAACGATTAAAAAGCATAGAGTTATTATAGATGGAAATAAACTCAAGGATGGAGAGTTTTCTACAGAATTAGCAGGTACAATGGGTGCTATAACATCAGATAACATGTATTCTGTAGGCAATTTAACAACTCTGCTTGAACAGAAGGACCGAACAGAAGGACCAAACAATAGTCCAGTTGCAAGACAAACTAAAGGAAAATGAAAGAAATATCAGTTGGGGAATACAGAAGGGTCTAGAACAAGCTAGACTAAAGGATATGTAAGAAATCTAGAAATTGAATAAAGACTTGGATGAGGCAAAACACTTAGTACAGGTCACACAGGAACAGGTTCGAAAGCTGGGAGAAGAAAACAAAAATTTGCAAGATAAGATTATTTCTATTGCTAACCAGGTAGTAGAACTTGAAAATTTCAGGACACAGGCATTGGAGATATATGTAAGAATAGAGGAGGAACAACAAAAAGTGTTCTTGAATCTGGAAGTAATCCAGAATTATTTTCAGTAATCAAATAAGTCTTTGGAGAATGTGTTCCAGAAGGAAAGGGAGGCAAAAGCAGCTAGGACAACGTTTTATAAAGCAGTGGCTTTCTCATCAAAGGAAGAAATTAGAAAGACTCATAAATTATCTATTTCTGAACAGGTTAAAGGGGATATAATGATTAAAGCATGGGAAGCAAAACTGGCCGAATATAAATGAATCACAAGAGAAGTTAATGAGGATTGCCAGGGAATCTTCGATATCTTTGAAAGAGATTCATTGGATATCAGAACAGATGATTGTTCTGGATTATTAGGAGAAATTAATATTGCCAAGAACCAACTAAGGTTAAAATAAGAGCTGGAGAAAATGAAAACAGAGATTTCTAAAATTAAATTGATCAATATAACAGAGATCAACAAATGGATGGTGACTTCACATCTAAAGTTTAAAACTGTTAAATTCACAGAAAGGATGATAGAAAATCGGTTGCCTGAATTACATAGAAGATTTTTCTCATTTGAAGCAAATGAGATACCCGAGGCTCCCAGGATCTTAGTAAATTTTTTGGGAAAATGTGTTCAGTGTGTTGATGCAGAAAAAAGAAGTTTGTCAATGCAAGCTTAAAACCTTTTTAAATGTTTTTATTATTAGAAATTAAAAAGAAATTGTAAACGGTTGACATTATTTTTATGTAACCGTAATATTAGGAAGTTGGTTAGTCACCAACGAGAAACTTTGATGAAAATGTATAAATATAGTTTCTAAAGGCTAAGAAAAGGCTTCGTAATTTTTGGAGAGAGCCATTTTTGTAATATCAGTTTTCAAATACATCAGAATATAGATCACAAACAAGATTCTGGATCCTGTAAATTTGTAACTATGTGTCTTCACCCTGTTTATTAAACTTTGTTGAATTTTTTCTTTTCAATGTTCTTCTAACGAGTAAATCAATTTGAATTTATATACATCATTGTTTTATATTTCAGATTGGTTTGGATGTTAAATGGTTTATAGTCTTTCCTCTGAAATTGCTTTAGTAATTTTAAGACCTGTAAAACTTTTGTTCCTTAATGTTTAACTCTATTAGAAACCTCGTTTTTTATTTCATGATTGTCTATTGAAATATGAGATTCTTTCTTGATTAAAGCCTCATATTTCTCTGTAGTGTTTATTTGTTATTGTACGATTCCCAAAATTGTTACAAATCCAGGAAACGACCTTGAATGTGTTTACATTACTATTTTATAATTTTAATATTATTTATATTGTTCTCATCTCTAGAAAATCCGAAGTAACAAATTGATTGAAATCATTTTACAAAAAAATAAAGTTTTATCATCCATGATTGTCCCTAGTAGCAGACAACCCAATGTTGAACCAAGCCTTCAAGATCAAACCAGTATTGCCCTGATTTTATTTAATACTATTTTACAAACAGTGACTAACCAGGTTGAGTTAGAATGATCATGGGCTGCTATTGAGCATGACATTAGCATCCAAGAACAACAGGAAGCAAGACAGAGATAGTTGAGAAACTGAATCTGCTCTGATCTTTCTTTGATTCCTTTTTCCCAAATTATTTCTTTAAATCATTTACGGATGCCTTGACGGTATGTTTTTTAGACTTAAAACATAAACTCAAGAACAACAGGGATATTTTTCACTATTATGCTTGTGTCATAAGTTCTGAGATCTTCATAAGTCCAAGCGAATACATATGCAAATTCCTTCAACAAATTAGTATATTCTGCCCTTTTCTCTTCTGATAGGCTACTTGAAAATTTGTCATATTTAAGATCCTTTTTAGTGCCCACATTGCACTTAGTTATATCTACATCATCAATGGATACCTTCCCTTTCAATGTCACATCAGTCTCATCAAATAATCTTTCCAAAGGAACCAGTCCCTTTGGTATATGATTGCTAGGCAGCTGCACAATATGATGATTAGCAATTTTATTGAGGAAAACATCAGCATGAGGAGTGATTTCTGAGTCATGATCCTGATCAATGTGTAATGCAGAAAATTCATCAACAGTCTCAAGAAAAATTTTAAGTTCTGAATCATATTCAAACACCTTCCAATATTTTACATTGTTCGGTATATAAGGCCTATATTTGACTTCTAAATCATACTTGATTTTTGGTGGTATAGGAATTCTGAAGTTGCTTGCTGGTACAGTCAAAGAATCAACCATGGTATTCTCTTCTCTAGGAATGAATGGTATATTAAAAGTAGAGAAAAAAATGTCCACCAAATCCCACACTTCATTTCTCTAAGATATAAGCCTAGGGTGCTTTGTTTGATAAAGATTTTTAATCTGATGGACTATCAATTCAACATCCCCAAATATTGACAGTTCTTCTATCCCCATGTCTTTAGTTTCCCTCAACCCTAAGATAAGAGCCTCATACTCTGCCATAATATTAGTAGTCTCAAATTCTAGTTTATATGACAAAGATATAGTTTCTTAAGTTGGTGAGACAAAGATCACCCTAGCACCATCACCTTCCTTGGAAAAGGCTCCATCAAAGAACATCTTCCATACATAAGTGTTTAGAAGAGGCTCCTCAGAAAATTTGATGGACTATTTTTGGATTTCTAAAGGGGCTTCAGGAGCATCAGTGAGCTGCAAAATACTAGATCCCAGATCTGTATCAAAGGCAAAAATAGGGTGATTTGTGGGGTTTTCTTCATCACTAATGATGTAAGCCAATTGAGCTTCCTTGTAAAGTCTTCTATGCTCTCCCCCAAAAATAGGAATATTAGCATAAGAGAGATCCATCTGCAAGGTCCCCCCAAGTATTTTTATCCAAGATCTTAACAAGAGCATGCCAAACTTGGGAGGAACATCAACAACCATGATATCCATAAGTATACTCTTCATGGGCAAATGAAATAAGGTCACCACCATATCCTTAATGACTCCAAGACACTTGAATTTTCTAGAGTCAAAAGAATATAATTCATGATAATTCTTTGTGATTTCTAACCCAAGTTCATCCATAACATATTTTGGCATAAGATTGTGGGATGCCCCTAAATCCATAAGACAATTGTGTAGCACTTTATCATGTATATTCAGTGAAGTATAGAAAAGCAGGGATGAGTCATATCTATATTCTATCAAAGGACCTAAAATCACTGCTGATTTTTCATCTTGCAGATTTATTGAGTCAGTGCCATTTGGAGATGATTCTGGCTGTAATATTTTGGATAAATATTTTTTAAAATACTCATTTTTTATCAATTCCAAAAAAGGTACAGGGATCTTTATTTTCTGGATCTCATTCTCAAAACTGAAGGAAGGGGAAGGCTTCAAGATCTCTTTGGTTTTAGTAGAAGGATTTCTGAGCAGAACTTGTGGGATTTGAGAGTCTTTCTCCTTACTACTCACTGGTACATATTTGGAAAAATCTTCCTTTTGGGCAGGCTGATTAGGGGCATCAGTTTTTTCTTCACTCTTTTTAGATCTCAAATTATATCTATTAGTGTTTTCTTTTGTTTTCTCTCCCTTACTTAACTCATTAATTTGAATATCCATCAAGGATTTCTCCTAAGAGGATTGATTCAAGTGTGGGGATGGGGATGTGTCACCTAAGCAGTGGATTTCAGGATCAAATTCTACCTCCTCTTCTTCTTCATCAACAAACAAATTATTTTTAAAAGGACCTTGTACCCTATGATCATCTCTTTCTCTATTTTTGGGATCTTTGGGAAGGAATTGGGGAGCATTATTTGGTATCCTAAAGTTACCTTTATTTTCAGTGTTTTGAGAATTTCTATATGTCTATCTCCCTTCTGATTTTAACTTCTCAATATTGGTGGAAAGATATTTTACTAATTTGGTCACCTCATCTACTTGAGAATGGACAATAAAAGAATTAGAAGTTGAGGGTTTAGTTTTGTTTTTCCTCCTATCCCTATCAGATTTCCCTCTGAGCTTATATGATGCCACTATGTTGGATTCTACCTCTAAGGAAACATCTTGCATATGAACTAAGGAAGGTGACCTTCTTTCTCTCAAAAGGAGGCAGAATTCAGAATCAAATGCACTGACATAAGTGATTTTTGCATAGATTTCAGTGGGTTTTATCTCATCAGGGATCTTGTTATACATTTTGTTAAATCTTTTAGAAAAGTCAGAGACATAATCTCCTTCTTTCCTTTTCAAGAACCCAAATTCAGTGATGTAGTACAAAAAGTCCTTTTGTCCCCTCAATGCCTTAAGAAGGTTTCATCTAATGCTTCAATACTAGTAATGGATCCAAGGGCCAGACCCCTAAACCACTTCCTAGCCTCACCAAAAAGGATTTTGATGAAAACCCTCATCCACACATCCTCATTTTCAATATTTTCGTTATCTTCATATCTATAGAAAGAAACAAGATGTTCCTCAGCTATTATATCTTCTTCTTCAGTAAAATTGGGCATGTATTTCAAATAATCTCTAGGAGGGAGAGAATTCATTGGCTGGGGTAAGACAAGAGGAGCGTATCTTGCAGTCACTATGGAATCCATCCTATTTGCAGGGGGGTTAAAAACTGCCATTTGATTTTGGATTCTTGGTGAAGAAGAAGGAGAAGGAGGCTTGACTGTGTGCAGATTAGTAGAGGAATAAAAGCATGAAGGGAGGGTTTCAGTTTTCACAGTAGAGGGATGAGTCTTGGAATAAGATGGTAAGGTCTGAAAAGGGGATGAAATTTCCACTTATTTGGCAGCAAACGTTTTAACAGAAAGAGGTGTAGCTAATCCTAAAGTAGGGAGATATTCAAGACTATCAAGACTGAAACACTTTTCAATATCAGGGGAGGAGAAAATGCCAATTTTTTCTTCTTTCAATTCAGTTTCAAAGGAAGAGTATTCAACAGGAAACTCTTCAAAATCAAGTTTCTTAGATACTTCAGCAGAAGGTAAAGAAATCTTACTTGATAAAAGAGCTAGAGTAATAAAAGTGGAATCAAGCAACTGACCAGAAGCACTTGTAGCAACAAAAAATATTTTCAGAGAATCTTTTCCCTTCTTGAGTATTTTCTCTGGTTCAGCCTCAGTTGGAACCAAAGGTAGTTGTGGATTTTGTTATCACTCCAAGAAACTCCTTAGGGTTGTAGGCTAAGGATGCTTGGTAACTTAGAAAGAATGGTTTTTATGTGTTTGGGACAATGGGGTCTCTAATGATTTATGTAAGGAACAACTCATCACACATCTAAAGATATAGTGCTTTTAGGAAACAATAATTAGATCAAGTAATTGAAAGAGAGAATGGAGAACACTATTCTTGATTGCAAATACAAGTGAATGTAGGGATTAATACAAGAAAGAGGGAAATTCTTTAATTTCAAGTCTATGAGCTCAATAAAGAGATGACAGTCTTCATGAACTAAAATAAACTGAAACAAAGTGAAGAAAATGAAAGATGGACAATTCTGATATTGAAAACGAAAGGAAACTGAACTTTGTTTCTGCAAAAAGAGTCTATACAGTAGCATAAAATATCTCCCAGTTTGAACCCTTGTCTTTTAGCAAAAATAGGCATTTATAGCCTCCTACAATCAGTTTTACAGATCCTAAAAACATGGATCTATATCTAAAAATAACAAGTCAAATATAACTAAACAACTAGATAATAATGACTTAATCAACTATACTAGCATTCGAATTGTCTTCACTCTCAAAAATTCACCATCTGTATCCTTCAGCTCCTGGAGTCTGTGGTGTAATGAAACATGGCAAGGCACCTGTCTTGACAGTTGGATTTCTTCAACGTTTATAGTCGATATTTGAGGAAWTTTTTTTTGCATGTGGTTYCCAAAATTGCCTCGAATCCTRATGYTGAGTCCTTTRCATGCGATCTGATATCCYCTTGATACTCTRGAACCCCTTTATAATWTGTAAAAATTGACCTGTTYTGTCCTTGGCTTCCAAAAATGMTTTTCYTRMTTTCACCARCTAACRGGCTTTATAATTCGYTRGTTMGCTGGTGAAAGYGCTGACTTTCACYAGCTAACGGGTCATAAAATTTCKCTTTGCGCTGGTGAAAGTTTTGTTTGAGCCAAAAATGGACTTTCACCTCCAAAATGCGATTTCAACAAAATTCAATGTGTTTCTGATTTCTCCCCTTGCATGTTAACAACAACTTGAGCAAGTACCTTCAAATCTGGATGGGACTTTTGCTTCTTTTTTTTCTTCAATCTTCTTATCTTCCTTTTAAGGCGCTTGGCAAGCCACCATAGACTATTGTAATCTTTGGTGATATTTTGCGTTCTTTTCTTCTCTTTAACACTTTCCCGAGCCAGTCTCTCAAATGCAGCRTTGGTTTTTRTGAAGTTATCAGACAACTTCTTATACCTTTCTTTGATTACTCATTCCAAAACCTCTTGATGAGCGATTACCTCTTTCAGATGCTTAATTTTCTGAGTTTTCTTTGACTTAGAGCTTCTTGATGTTTCTCCTTCCTCTGTATGAGTGAAGGTCTCATAATTTTGTGCAAACTCAGTTGACTGCTCAGTACTCTTGGTGACAGGGCTCTCATCTTGTTGATCTGGTTTTGAGTCTGTGTAGGGCAGGTTTAATATGTTTGTTCTCTTCTCTGTAGGATTCTCTGTGGGTTGTTCTGTAGTGGTTTCAAAGTTTAACCTTTTATTTTACCTGTGGGATTTTACTCCAGAGATCCTATCTTCTGGAGGTCCTGGCAGGGTCCTCCTCTTCCTCGAACTACTTTGAGGAGTCAACTGTTTATTTGAACTTTTCCCCTGTTCATTTACGGGCCGAGTCTGTGTTTTAAAGCCTTCCCAAAATAGAAAATGCAGCCAGATCCTTCCCTGCTATTTTAATTCCTCCAGAATGATCAATTTAATGAGGCCAAAGTGGCACAGAGTATTCTTCATGCTCAGGGGTTGAGCCTTGATCTTCTTGCAGACCTTAGTTAAACTCTTATGTAAGAAAAAAGGTAAATTGAGGAGAGTCTTGCCTATGACATGGTCCAAGAGCTTAAAATGATACATCATGAGTTTTGTCATACCTGCCCTCTGAGGTTATGTAGATTTGGATTCCCTTAAATAGCTCTTGTTATTCCTCTTCTAGATAGGAAACCGACATGCTCTTCTTCCATGCGTTGTGCTTGAACTCTTCCTTTAAATAAGCTTTGAAATTCAAGTTTTTGGTGGCAGTGGTTTTAAACCAACTCTGGCCCGATCTTGGTAGGCTTGTTGCTGTAGAAATGGTAGCTTCATCTACTATGATTTCCAAGGCCCAACATGAGCCTTATTCCCATAAATTTTTTTGGCAAAAGCCTCTGCTGTCGATTGGTGACAACCGTTCTGCAGCCTTTCCACAAATTCGATACAACCTGCATTGGAGAAGTGTTTCTGTACTTCTGGATGTGTCTGTAGGAAAGATAGTCTATCCAACTCTTTTCTGAGTAGAGAGCCACTGCATCTCCTTGCCATTTGTAGCTTGAAAACCCCAACAATTATGTATACCAACCCCTACAAACTACTATTCGATCTGATGTCTTGCGCTGTTGAAAGCACTCGGGAGTCGGCTCTGTTTTCTAACATTATAAACTTAACAAACCTTCGTGAACGGTGTGTGATATGGAAGAAATGATCTGATTTGATGTTGTCATCCCGACAGTACATATTCTGTACCTGTGCTAATGAATTTGAACTTTCCATCCCCGACACCATGATTTTGGAGTATGAGTCTCTGAACCGGATCTGATTTGCAATCCGACTTGGACGTGGAAATCAAGTTTTCATGATTATCCACTTTCACTAGCACGTCTTTCTTGATTGCATGACGTGAGTTGATTGCATCATGGTTTGATTTTTGAAATGTGGATAAACGCACGTGATAGCCATTGTCTTCAGCCAACGGCCCGTGGAAAACGCCCCTTAGTTGTTGAAACTTACCGCTTTCACAGTGCACAATCCACTTTCACCAGCGCACAATCCCGTGGAAAATGCCCCTTAGCTATTGAGACTTACTACTTTCACCAGCGCGCCACCCCATGAGAACTGATCCTTAGCTATTGAAAGTCTTCACTTTCACCAGCGCACAACCCGTGACAATGTTTCTTTGGGTGTTTTGAAAATCAACACTTTCACCAGCACACGAACCTATGGAAAACGCTCCTTAGTTGTTGAAAGTCACCACTTTCACCAGCTAACACTCATCTTTTAAACACACGTTAGCTGTTGAAAGCAATTTTTGAATTTTTTTAAGAGAAGACCATTATGGGTCATCTTATTTCCATGACAAAAACCAAAACCTAAGGTTTGCAGCTAGAAAAACTCAAAACTGAATTTGAGAAAACTACCAATAGCCATGCTATCCACCACAAAATGCAACCATAGGGACGGGTTCATTTTGGGGGATAACATTTGGCTCCAACTGGGATGGGCATCTCCCTGTGAGGTGACCAATAACCTAGCTAGACTCAGTATCCTTATTACAACTTAAAACAGAAATTTGAAAAGTAGTTTTGCTAGTACCATTGGGCATGGAGTTATTGAAATAACAAAAATAAAAAAAAAAGAACTGAAAAAGAATATGTACAAGTAGAAAAGGGCTTCAAAGGAAGCCTCATGAGAAATAGATCTTCAGGAAGTGCCCGTTGAAAGGGCCACCTGCTACTGCCTCACTTGAAAGAGTTTGGAGAACAAAGGTATTGTTCTACTGCACCGCTGTTATGACAAAAGGACCTGTCCAAAGAGCCTCAAATTTTTCGTGTTTCCCTTTCTCTTACTTTGTTGCATCCCACTTTAAGACCAAATCCCTTGTTTTGAAGACATTTGATTTGACTTTCTTGTCAAAAGTTTCTTTGATTCTTTCTTGATGTAATTCTATTTTTTCCAAGAGCTTCTCTCTATCTTGCTGTAGTTTTACCAAATTATGAATTCTCCTGGTCAAATCACTTGGTTCAGAATCAGTTTCTTGTAAGAAATTTGCAACCAATAATGCAAGTTGAACAGGAAATATGGCTTCAGTACCATATACCAACTTGAAATGAGATGTGCCAATTGATTTCTTACATGTAACCCTGTCAGCCCACAAGGAAAACTTCAGTTTGGAATCCCAACCTCTGGCATTTTATTCCAACAACTTCTTTATAATTCTAACTAAACTCTTGTTGGATGACTCAACTAAGCCATTCCCTTGTGGATAGTAAGCTGTGGAATGTACCAGCTGAATTCCCAGCTCTTCACACAATTTCACCAAGTGTTTATCTTTGAACGCATCAGCATTATCAGTGACTATTCTCGTAGGGCATCCAAATCTGGAAAATATGTTTTCTTGCAGAAAATTTATGATGATAGTATGATTGGCATTCCGGGTGGGAACAACCTCAATCCACTTTGTAAAGTAATTAGTGGCAACCAGGATCCACCGGTGCTGGCCACTAGAGGGCGGATGAATTTCACCTATGAAGTCCAGGCCCCACTGTTGGAAAGGCCCTGTGACCACTATAGGTTTGAGGGGAAGAGACTTCAGTTGTTGTTTACCTTCGAATCTCTGACATTTGTCACATGTTTTCACAAACTCATACACATCTGAAAATAAGGATGGCCAGTAGTAACCATATCTTAAGATTTTGTGTGCAGTGGTTTTCCAATAGTGATGTCCCCCGCATTCACTATTATGAAATTCAATCATGACCTTAGCTGCCTCTTCTTGGTTTACACACCTCAACAATAAACCTATGGGATTTTTCCAGAACAACAAGTTGTCATTGATGCAGAAATTT
>ML827563.1:8218-24348 GCA_009831015.1 Picea engelmannii | reverse complement strand
ATTGTATCACTTGAAGCAAATGAAAAAATGTAAAATACCTTGGAGAAATCAGGGCTGATCAAAAAAGGGGTTGTTGTGATGGATTCCTTGATGGCATCGAATGAATGTCTGGCTGCTTCAGTCCATTTTACCTCAGAGTCTTTTCTCAACATAGCAGTGATATGCTTTGTGAGTTCATAAAAAATTACTATAAACCTTCTGACAAAGTTTATAGTCCCAAGGAAAGACTGAATGTCCTTCTTGGATCTAGGAAGAGATAGATTTTTAATTGCTTCTACCCTCTTTGGGTCAATTTTCACCCCATCAGCTGAAACAATATGTCCAAGTAATTTCCCTTCCTTAAGTGCAAAATTTGATTTTTTTGGATTAAGAGAAATGTCATACCTTCGACATTTGAAGAATGTCCTTTTTAAGTGTTGCAAATGAAGTTCATGGCTGCTTGAGAAAATGGTGATGTCATCGAGATAAATCAGGACAAATTTATCTTTCTCCCCAACGAAAGCAATATCCATTTCCCTTTGGAATGTCGCTCCTACATTCATCAATCCAAAGGGCATCTTCTCGTACATAAACGTACCCCATGGAGTGGTAAAGGCAATCTTTTCTTTGTCTTCCAGATGGAAAACAATCTGATTGTATCCAGAAAACCCATCAATAAAGGACATCACCTTTGATCCTGACACCTTCTGCAGAATATGCTCCATTTTAGGAAGAGGATAGTTGTCTTTCCTAGAGCACTTATTCAAATTTCTGAAGTCGACGCAGAGTCTGATCTCCCCATTCTTCTTCCTGACTGGTACAATATTCACAATCCATTCTGAATACCTGAGGGGAATGATAATGCGGGCATCCAATAGTTTTTTAATTTCCCTTTCCATTGTAGGAAACAACAAAGGGTTGAAGGATCTAAGCTTCTGCCTAAATGGTTTGGTGTCTTTATTCAATGGAATCTTATGCTGAATCACTTCTGTTTCAAAAGTCTTCAAGTCATCATACTGTCAAGCGAAGATTTCTGCAAACTCCTTTAGCAATTCTCCATAATCAGCCCTTTGTTTTTCAGTCAAATGTGAGGCTAAGTTGACATGTTTAGGATCTTTCTCACTAGCCACATTATACTGCAAAACTTTTGAATCTTTTTCCCCACTTTGCAATTTGACAACCACATCGTTTTTATCGAACAACCATTCCAACGGAACCAAACCTTTAGGAATTCTGTTGGTAGACAGCTGAACTATTTCATGTGCTGCGATTTTGCTTTTAAAATTTGGCTCCTCAACTTCATGGTTATGCTCATTCTCCTGATCAATCTACAGATACACAAACTCATCTATCACTGCAAGGAATCTAGTGAGTTCAACATCGTCTTCAAAAACCTTCCAAAATTTTACATTATCAGGGAAAGAGGGCCTATATTTAACTTGAATTTCGTAATTTAATTTATGAGGCAGAGGGGGTATGAATGCACAAGCAGACACAACCAATGAATCAACCAATTCATTCACTGCTCTAGGTACATATGTAATTTTAAAATCTACAAAATCATGAATTTCCTTCAACACCTCATCTCTGTATGCCTTCAGCCTGACATGCTTTGCTTGAAAGGACTTATTCACCTGCTGGATGATCAAATCTGCATCTCCAAACACTTGCAATTTTTTAATGCTTCTCTCTTTGGCTACATTCAGTCCCAAAAGTAGTGCCTCATACTCAACAATGTTATTAGTCACTTTAAAATCGAGTTTAAAGGACAAATGAGAAGTTTTCTTAGAAGGAGAAATGAATACCACTCCTGCTCTAGCTGACTCCTTAGTGCAAGAACCGTCAAAGAAAATGGTCCAAAGATCATATTTTAATGGTTCTGTGGGCTGAACTGTGATCTGATCTGTGGTCTTTATGAGCAGCAATGTATTAGGCAGTGAATCATCAATTTGCAAAATACAAGATCCCATACTTGTGTCAACCGAATAGATAGGATGATTGGATGGATTTTTCTCATCATTGATTACATATGCCAACTGGGATTCCCTGTATAGCCTTATGTTCATCCCTCCAAAAATAGGAATAGTAGCGTAGGAGAGATCCATTTGAAGAGTGCCACCTAGTCTCTTCATCCACGATCTTAATAATAGGCATCCAAATTTGGGAGGTATGTCAGCCACCACTATATCCATCACCATAGTCTTCATTGATGCTTGGGTTAAGGTTATAGTAAAATCCTTAATCATCCCAATACATTTGACTTTTCGAGAATCAAAAGAGAAAAGGTCATGATAAGACTTGGTCATCTCTAGCCCAAGCTCATCCATGACTGCCTTTGGCATCAAATTGTGCGAAGCACCGGAGTCTAACAAACAATTATGCAGCATTTTCTCATGAATATTTAAAGAGATGTAGAAGGGAGGATAGCTTTCATCTCTATCTTCTACCATTTGTTCCAGAGTAATGGTTGGCTTATCATCATAAATGTTGAGATATCAGTAGAAAGGGATACAGATTGGGGATCTAGAGTTTTGAGGATATCCCTTTTGAACATTTCATTTTTCATCAGCTCAACTAGAGGAATAGGAATCTTAATTTTTTGTATTTCAGCCTCAAAATTGAAAGAATATGGAACCTTATCAGCAACTTTATTAGAAACCTTTACCTGATTTGAAGGGGCTTCCTGATTTCTTTGATGTTCGACAGGAGGCTGACTTTCTGGAGTTTGATGCTTGACAGGGGCAACAATCTTCTTGGGAGGAGCTGATGCTTTCACCTTTGAAGGATTTGCTTGTTGATCCTCTGATGTCTGATCCTTTTTCTTAATAGGGGAAACAGTCTTTTTAGGAGAGGCTGGTGCATATTGTTGAGCAACATTAGATTTGGATCGGAGATTATATCTATTTTTATCTTCTGTTGTGAAAATGCCATCACCAAGAAGATCATCTTCTGTCTGTTCAGTCATCAATGATTCCTCATCGTCATGTTGTGTTAGATAAGATTTCTCTATCTCTTCTCCAACACAATGAATGTCACCTTCTCCATCTTCTTTATCTTCACCATTGTCTTCGTCCATCACAACATTTTGAAGAGGTACCTTTATTCTCTGATCTTCAGTAGAATTATTTTCTCTTTGTAGGATCTGAGTTGGCTGATTATTTCTTCTGAAGTTATTTGGATTTTGATTCGGATTTCTGCCTGCAGAGTCATAAGTGCCTCTTCCCTTCACAGGCTGTTTATTTTCAATCTTGAGTTTAGATATCTCAAAGGTTAGAGACTCTAGCATCTTGGCCATTTTATCAAGTTTTGGATCAACATTTGATGAAGATGAGGCTTCATTCTTTGGTCTTCTCCTATCAGAATCTCCTTTCTACTTCTGGGAGGCCAGAATATTAGATTCCACCTCAAGGGCAACATCTTTCATGAGAGATAATGTTGGTGACCTCCTTTCTCTCAACAACAAACACAAATCTGAATCAAAAGCATCAGAATATGTGATCTTGGCAGAAGCATCTGGCGGTTTTATCTCAGCTGGTATTTTTCCATACATCCGATTAAACCTCTTAGTGAAGTCAGAGACTGACTCACTACTTTATTTCCTCAAGTTTCTGATTTTTGTGATGTAATAGACAAAATCTCTTCTGTCACCCCAATGTTTCAGAAATGTCTCATCCAATTTCTCGATTCCGGCAATGGAACCAGCAGGGAGTTCTTTGAACCATTTCCTAGCATGTCCATTTAGGCTTTTGACAAAGACTCGTGTCCAAACATCTTCTTCTTCAATATTAAGGTTCTCTGCATAACTGTAAAAAGCCTCAATATGTTCTTCAGCAGACACAACGCCTTCGCCTATGAATTTAGTCATATATTTTTGATAGTCTCCCGTTGGCATGGCTTCTACTGGGTTTGGAAATATGAGTGGTGCATACCTAGAAGCTAGGATTTGTTGCATCTTAGTCAAAGGAGGTGGTGCAACCATGGCTATCAGAGTGGGGAAAATGATATTTTCTTCTTCAAGTCTTCAACATTGGAGGAATCTGAAAGAGGTGAATCTTCTAATGCGAAAGAGGTGTGATAAGAGGCTCTGTAAAAATTTGTAAGCTGTCCAGCTAAATTTTCTTCACCCTTAGCAGATAGCTCTTGGAGGAGATGTTCAACAGCAAGGAGGCTAGTATAAATGTTCAAGTGATCTTCTTGTTGTTGAGAGTGGAAAGAATCAAGGGAAGAAGAACTGTGGCTTCTTTCTAAAGTCTTAGATGTTTCTTCAATCAAATTATAGTCTATCAATTTTTTATTACTAGGATTTTTCTGATGATCAAAAAGAGTTTGTTCTTCTACAGTATTTACAGTTGTTTTTTCATCAGTGTTCTCTAAAAAGAACTCAAATTTTTTTGTAGTAGATTTTCCAGAACTGAAAAGAGGATTACCTTTTGTATTGAAGTTTGATCTTGAATCATCTTTCCCTTCCTGAGAATTAATTCTAGATTGGAAACTGGTGTGATTGGTGATTCTTGAGGATTCGCCCTAGTACTGATCCTCTTAGGAGCCAGGATGAACTTGTGGAGTCGCCAGATAGATGATTACAACCAACTGAAAATGTCTAATATTTGTCTATCATCAAAGATCAACTCTGTGTCGTATCCCAGGAGAGCAGAGCTTGAATTTCGTCTCCCCAGCAATGACGCCAATTTGTTATCACTCCAAGAAACTCCTTAGGGTTGTAGGCTAAGGATGCTTGGTAACTTAGAAAGAATGGTTTTTATGTGTTTGGGACAATGGGGTCTCTAATGATTTATGTAAGGAATAACTCATCACACATCTAAAGATACAGTGCTTTCAGGAAACAATAATCAGATCAAGTAATTGAAAGAGAGAATGGAGAACACTATTCTTGATTGCCAATACAAGTGAATGTAGGGCTTAATAAAAGAAAGAGGGGAATTATTTAATTTCAAGTATATGAACTCGATAAAGAGATGACAGCCTTCATGAACTAAAATAAACTGAAACAAAGTACAGAAAATGAAAGATGGACAATTATAATATTGAAAACGAAAGGAAACTGAACTTTATTTATGCAAAAAGAGTCTATATAGTAGCATAAAATATCTCCCAGTTTGAACCCTTGTCTTTTAGCAAAAATAGGCATTTATAGCCTCTTACAATCAGTTTTACAGATCCTAAAAACATGGATCTGTATCTAAAAATAACAAGTCAAATATAACTAAACAACTAGATAATAATGACTTAATCAATTATACTAGCATTCGAATTGTCTTCACTCTCAAAAATTCACCATCTGTATCCTTCAGATCCTGGAGTCTGTGGTGTAATGAGACATGGCAAGGCACCTGTATTGACAGTTGGATTTCTTTAATGTTTATAGTCGATATTTGAGGAAATTTGTTTTGCATGTGGTTTCAAAAATTGCCTCGAATCCTGATGCTGAGTCCTCTGCATGCGATCTGATATCCTCTTGATACTCTAGAACCCCTTTATAATCTGTAAAAATTGACATGTTCTGTCCTTGGCTTCCAAAAATGCTTTTCCTGCTTTCACCAACTAACGGGCTTTATAATTTGCTGGTTAGCTGGTGAAAGTGCTGAATTTCACCAGCTAACGGGTCATAAAATTTCACTTTGCGCTGGTGAAAGTTCTGTTTGAGCCAAAAATGGACTTTCACCTCCAAAATGCGATTTCAACAAAATTCAATGTGTTTTTGATTTCTCCCCTTGCATGTTAACAACAACTTGAGAAAGTACCTTCAAATCTGTATGGGACTTTTGATTTTGTTTTTTCTTCAATCTTCTTATCTTCCTTTTAAGGCACTTGGCAAGCCACCATAGACTATTGTAATCTTTGGTGATCTTCTGCTTTCTTTTCTTCTCTTTAACACTTTCTCGAGCCAGTCTCTCAAACACAACGTTGGTTTTTGTGAAGTTATCAGACAACTTCTTGTACCTTTCTTTGATTACTCATTCCAAAACCTCTTGCTGAGTGATTACCTCTTTCATATGATTGATTTTATGAGTTTTCTTTGACTTAGAGCTTCTTGATGTTTCTCCTTCCTCTGTATGAGTGAAGGTCTCATAATTCTGTGCAAACTCAGTTCACTGATCAGGACTCTTGGTGACAGGGCTCTCATATTGTTGCTCTGGTTCTGAGTCTATGTAGGGTAGGTTTAATATGTTTGTTCTCTTCTATGTAGGCTACTTTGTGGGTTGTTCTGTAGTGGTTTCAAAGTTTAACCTTTTCTTTGACCTGTGGGATTTTACTCCAAAGATCCTATATTCTAGAGGTCCTGGCAGGGTCCTCCTCTTCCTCGAACTACTTTGAGGAGTCAACTGTTTCTTTGAACTTTTCCCCTGTTCATTTACAGGCTGAGTCTATGTTTCAAAGCCTTCCCAAAATAGAAAATGCTACCAGCTCCTTCCCTGCTATTTTAATTCCTCCAGAATGATCAATTTAATGAGGCCAAAGTGGCACAGAGTATTCTTCATGCTCAGGGGTTGAGCCCTGATCTTCTTGCAGACCTTAGTTAAACTCTTATGTAAGAAAAAAGGTAAATTGAGGAGAGTCTTGCCTATGAAATGGTCCAGGAGCTTAAAATGATACATCATGAGTTTTTCATACCTGCCCTCCGAGGTTATGTAGAGTTGGATGCCCTTAAACAACTCATGCCACTCCTCTTCTAGATAGGAAACCGACATGCTCTTCTTCCATGCGTTGTGCTTGAACTCTTCCTTTAAATAAGCTCTGAAATTCAAGTTTTTGGTGGCAGTGGTTTTGAACCAACTTTGGCCCGATCTTGGTAGGCTAGTTGCTGCAGCAATGGAATCTTCATCTACTATGATTTCCAAGGACCCAACACGAGCCTTATTCCCATCAAAAGTTTTGGAAAAATCCTTTGCTGTCGACTGGTGACAGTCGTTTTGCAGCCTTTCCACAAATTCGATACAACCTGCATTGGAGAAGTGTTTCTGTACTTTTGGATGCGTCTGTAGGAAATATAGGCTATCCAACTCTTTTCTAAGTAGAGATCCACTACGTCTCCTCACCATTTGTAGCTTGAAAACCCCAACAATTCTATATACCAACCCCTACAAACTGTTGTTCGAGCCGATGTCTTGCGCTGTTGAAAGAACTCGGGAGTCGGCTCTGTTTTCTAACATTAGAAACTTAACAAACCTTTGTGAACTATGTGTGATATGGAAGCAATGATCTGATTTGATGTTGTCAGCCTAGCAGTACGGCTTCTATACTTGCGCTAATGAATTTGAACTTTCCATCCCTGACGCCATGATTGTGGAGCATGAGTCTCTAAACCGGATCCGATTTGCAATCCGACTTGGACGTGGAACTCAAGTTTTCATGATTATCCACTTTCACCAGCACGCCTTTCTTGATTGCATGACGTGAGTTGATCGTATCATGATTTGATTTTTGAAACGTGGATAAACGCACRTGATTYCCACTTTCTTCAGCTAAYGGCYCGTGGAAAATGCCCCTTAGTTGTTGAAACTTACCGCTTTCACAGCGCACAATCCGCTTTCACCAGCRCACAATCCTGTGGAAAATGCCCCTTAGCTGTTGAGACTTACTRCTTTCACCAGCGTGCCACCCCRTGAGAACTGATCCTTAGCTGTTGAAAGTCTTCACTTTCACCAGTGCACAACCCAYGACAATGTTTCTTTGGGTGTTTTGAAAATCAACACTTTTACCAGTGCACGGACCTATGGAAAATGCTCCTTAGYTGTTGAAAGTCRCCACTTTCACCAGCTAACACTCATCTTTTAAACACACGTTAGTTGTTGAAAGCAATTTTTGAAAATTTTAAAGAGAAGACCATTATGGGTCATCTTATTTCCATGACAAAAACCAAAACCTAAGGTTTKCAACTAGAAAAACTCAAAACTAAATTTGAGAAAACTACCAATAACCATGCTATCCACCACAAAATGCAACCATAGGGACGGGTTCATTTTGGGGGCTAACAGATTTGATCTTGTATGTCTGCCTTTAGGTGCCAGAGCCAAAACAATGGAGTCACCAGGTGCGAGCTACAATCTTCAAGATAATGAGTTCTAATGCACCTTTAGAACTAGTATACTGTGTCATTCAATCCTAGGGAAAAAGTCTTCAAATCGTTCCCCAGCAACGACGCCAAGAATGTTATCACTAGGATTCACCTTCAGATTGGATGGAAGGCATGCCCATTACCCATCAAGCTTATGTGTAAATGTAAGAGTGTTTTATGGGGTAAAATGGAAAGGGATTCAAAATGATAATGTTCCAACTTAGATAACAGGGCTAGCATGCACCAACAATCAAGGTCTTGGATAACTTCAATCAATAATTGGGAGTAAATATGAATAGAGGGAAGACTTGAAAGAGAGGGATGTAGGGGCTGATATAAACATCAGGTCTACAAAAGCCTAAGGAAGAAAGTTTCTTAACACAAGATCTTCTTGAAATTAGAAACTAAGAAAGATAAATAAATATCATGATAATATAATGATCAAACATCCACCATAACATCACCACAACCATTCATGTGAATCATTCAAAGCATGAACATTTAGCATCAGAAGAAAAATATGAAAGAGAAGTTGATTTCCATTAGTCAAAAAGTCTTAAGTCTAGTACATAGCTAGATCATAGTCACTTCATCAAAATATTACAGTCTAAGGGAGCCTTGCTCAACCATACAAACCTACTAAAGAAATTGATCTATCTATTTATAAAAAAAGGGAGGAAACAACTAGAGGTACGAGCCGACCTCCTTCCCTTGAAAATCTCTAAACATTTATTTGATCTAACAACTTATCTAACCACCTATGCTATAAAATAGGAAAATGTTGGTGATTAATCCAACCATTCTTCAAACTGATTTGATTCTCTCTTGCTGTGCAACCTCCTATTTTGCCATGTGTATTTTAGGAGAATGTATCTTTCCTCATAATGCTAGCTAATGCTTCTGCAATTTTCTCCATCATCATCCATCCAAAAAAATTTTGGCATGACCTTCCTAGATCCCTGGTGTTTGTTGGTAGCTTCCTTGGGTAGAAAATCTGGGTAGCACACTACAAGGAGAAAAGGTAGCGCCTGTAGGTAGCGCCCCTGTGTTGCATATGTGTGAAAACTCTATTCTCTGTGAAATATTAAGTATCTTTTGTAGGTAGTACCCCTGTGTTGCTTCTGTATGCCAAATCTATTCTCTGCCAAATATTAGGTAGCGCCACTTATGCTGCATCTGTGTGTAGGTCTAGGTAGCATTGTAAAAAATGAAGCTCCTTCAATCTTGAACATGTGTAGAACAATTGATGGCCTTTCATAATATCAAACCCTTTTACTTAGGTGTCTTGGTAATACAAAAGGTGGTGCATTTTACCATTTCAGGAGTCAGCACTTAGCAAAAAACCCAAAACTTTGATAGTTAAATGCTTAGAAGCCTGTAAAGATGGAAGAGGTAATATTTGAATATCAATTAACCCTCCCAAAAAGGAACCATCTTCAAAAATGGGGCTTACCTTTTACCAATTATTTTTTCATCTTGACACCTAACCTCACAGTCTTTCTGGTAGAAAGAGGATCTTCAATTGGCACAACAAAATTCTTCTTCTTAGCATTGACATGCTTTTTTAGTGTAGTTGTGCTCTCCTTAGTTGTTGGTTTTTCATTCTCAATGGCAGCTTCAATCAACACCTATAAATTTCTTTGGGCCACCCCATCTTGAAAGTTCTTCATCTCTTCCTTTAGCTTCCTGTTCTGAGACTGAAAGCCTATGTTCTACCTGTAAATATTCTTTAGTTGTCTATGAACGGGTTGGGCCCTTAATGCTTCAAACCTTTCCAAGTCAGGGGTGTGACTATAGCCATCCATAAGCTCTGTCATCTTGGCTCTGTCAGGCTTGACTTCCTTTTTCAACTGAGCCACCTCTTTTCTTGCATCTTTAAGTTTCTTGATAAGACACTTGAAGGTATGACTATCAGGAGGAGCAGTGTTATGCACAGTCTCAAGAGGTTTTTTCACAGTCTCTTCTTCCACCTGCATGGGAAGTGTCTTGTCTACCTCATCAAGTTTCTTGGTGGATTTTCTTTTACCTTTCTTCCTCTGCACATGAATTTCTTCTTTTCTTTCCACGGGATTCTCAAAATCCTTCATAGAGGTTTCATATTTTCTCTCCAAAGGTCTTTTAACACCTTTACCCTTCCCTTTCTGAATAGGGGTTTCTGGTTTCTCTTCCACAAGATTTTCAATGCTTTTTCCCTTCTTCTTTTGAATAAGGGTTTCTGGTAAAGACTGCTCTTTGAAAACCTCCTTAGGAATTTATGACCTTGTGAAAGGTCTTTTACCTTTGATTTGGACTACTGGAGGAGAAGAGGGGAAGATTAGCTTCTTCCCTTTCTTGGATGTAGCTTTGGTAGAAGAAGGAACCTCTTCTAACCATGGTGGAGGAGGTGGCGAAAAATCTCTTTTTGGAGAAGGACAAACTTCCTCTTCAGCTCCTTTGACCTCCTTGATGATCTCTAAAATTTGAACAGGGGCTCTACCCTTTCTCTTCCTACTGGTCCCCGCTTTAGTATCATTGATGGGTGATAAAGGACTTGCCTTCTGTGATTGAGGAGTTGGTGCTAGATTTAGCTTGAAATGAGAAGTAACAACAAAATGCTCCCATGAAATCTTTCTTACCCAATTCCTCAGAGACTAGCATCATGATCAATCCAGAGTGGAAAAGGCTAGAATCCACATCCTTAGATTTGGCTTGTATCCTGTCTAACATCTTACCTATGTTCCTTAACAAGTATAGGGAATATTCATTTCAACTTACTAGTAAAATGCAACAACAACCTTATATGGTAATGGTACAATGTGTTAAATCTCCCTTCACATGTAAAATATCTATGTATGATATTCAATATTCTGTCAAATTGTTCAATCAATTGACTCCTTGGCATACTTTTAGACAAATCATTGACTTGATATTCAGGTTTAAAGAGATCTTTAGCATAGGATGAACTCAAATCCATGGCTTTGAACCATTTTTCACCTGTAATGGGGATCTCTGTTGTAGCTGAGATAGAGGCTTCAGTCACCTCAAATTCCAAATCCCCAACCTTGGTTTTCCTACCATCAAAATATAATGAAAACTCTTTTGCTACCTCTGGGTGGCCCCTCTGCATATTATGGCAGAAAGAGAGGAAACCTAGTCTTTGAAAGACCACTCTTGCCATGGGCTCTGTGTAAAAAATATGCATTTCCATAGGTTCTATCCTAACTACCTTGCCACCTTTGTGTGTCTTCCTCGATTGAGGAGTCTCCATGGCTTAGAATGAGAGCCTTTAAAGGCTTATAGGATAGTAATAACCAGGAAGGATTTAAAGTGGGCTTCAAAAGTTCAAGGCTGGCCCTTTAAACCTGAAAAGGCTGGTGCTGGTAAGCCAAGCTTAATTGTGGAAACTACACTCTTAGACTTGTATAGGTATTTGAGAGTGCAGATAGTGAAAGGATAATAAAAAATTGGCTCTTTGCAATTGAGTAAAAATTCTTAACTCCAAGATGAAAGGAAATAGGGGAAGCAGAGAACGTTTAAGCAACACCTCTAGGTAGTGCAACGTATACTCAGAGGATAGACTATTTGAGAGATTTCAATTTCAATGGCTAAGGAAAGCAACAATAATTAGAATTAGATACAGGAAATGAAGTTTACAAGTCTAAAAGAGAGAAAAGACAAGGCTACCATGCAAAGATGGGTCCCTTACAACTATGCAAGCTCAGCAAACCAAAAACTCGAGCACAAATTTCCTATGAAAATTAATATGCAGAGGAGGCAACACGAGATATGTGTGGAGTAGACACTTGTTGAGATATTCAACACAATCTCAGGATGAAATTGTGAAAATTTCGGCCCTCGAATATTTCTCAGCATTAGATTTGCTTGCCTTGTTGTCACCTGATCAGAACTTATGAATTTGCACAGCGCAACACTGTTGAGTTTTTCAAACTTAGAAATCGTTACCAGATCTCGTAAATGCAGGATATTGAAGGCATATTTAACCAACTTCTAGCACTGAAAACAAGGGACATGACATCAATTGTGGAAATCATGACTCGAGGTGGAAGTATGATGAACTGGATAGGCGCTACGAAACTTCCTAATGAGTAGGTAGAGCTTCCAATTCCAAAAATGATTGGACAGGTAAGTAAGGAGAATGAGGCATGCCTACGAGATCATGAGTGAGGAGAAAGGTGTGTCACATCAGTCTAATCATGGGAGGGATTGACCTAGGGACAAGTCATGAAGGGGACCAAAATAAGTCATGAGCTAAAATGGTTCTAGGACCAAAAATCAATTTGAGGATCAAACTATAGATAAGACTCAAAACTTTAATCATCTAAGGGGTCCTACCAAACATAAAATTTAAATGGATGAGACTTTAAAATAAATTTAAAATCTAAGGCTTAAAAAAGGGTTGAAAACAAACTAAAAGACCCAAGTCAATTTAGTGTGATAACAGAACCCATCCAAGAAAAAGTAGCACAAATTATTGTGAAGTTGGAGGAAGTGAAGAAAAGTGTGGCACATGCATATACAAAGGTAACAACATTAATACCGGAGGAGATAACAATGTAGTCAGTGGAAGCGCTAATAGGAAAAGCTGCGCAAATGAGGGAAAAATGAAAGGAACTAGCAGAAAAGTTCCACAATTTGGACAGGGTGGTAAAAGGAGCATGCACCAGTTGAGTGGCTCGGGATGAGCCACATGTAAGTGTTGGGGGCCTATTAGGAGTAGGCCTATTTTGAGGAAAGACCTAATTTTGGAGCACACACAACGAGTGGTAAGAAAGCAACATGCAAAAAAAAAGGAAAATCAACATGCAAGAGAAAACACCACATGGATAGGAGGCATGAAAGCCTAACCATGTTAGGGTTAAGGTTTTTGATAAACATTGTAATGAATATAAGCCCGTAAAATAATATAAATAAGAACCTAGGAGGTCTAGTTCAGGGTTGGGGTTCAGTTGTTGTAAGTTCAATGGTGAAGGTTCGGTTTGTTGTTGAAGGTGTTTGGTTATTATTGTAATAAGGTTGTAGAAGAGTCGAGTAAGATATATTTTGAGGGTTAGGTTACATGTTGAGGATCCCAGTGTGACCTGGTCCACCTCACAGAGGTTCCTTAACCTCATCATGATTATATGATTGAAGATGTAACACGTGCAATGCCATATTTTGTAGTAGAATAAATAAAAGAGAAGAGAAGACAAATCTTTGTGGACATAGCCCAGGAGGGGGTGAACCATGGTAAAACTTGTGTTCTATGTAATTTTTCTTGAATGCTCACTTTCTGTCAATGATTAGTTTATGAATGAATGGTTAAGCTAGATGTACTAGCATGCATGCATAAGGAAATAAATGAAGGAATCTTAGAAATACTTGAATCAATAACAAGTTTAATACATAAAGAAAGATAGAATACATTCCTATATCCCCACTCATTTGTAGATTGTAAGAACTTGAGAATTTCAGTCACCCATAGAGCTATCTTGAGTGAGACTGCGGTGTGCACAGTGTTGCCTTCTATTTTACAAGGGGGGGCGATAGTTTTAGAGGGTTTTGCTGGAAACCTGTTGAGATCCAAACCTAGTTCAACCCAAGAAGAAGTAATAAGTCAGAGAACTAACCAACAATCATCTTGATTTATTTCATTTTCATATTGGTCTCTCATGATAGTTTAGTTTCATTTCATTTCTGATTTTTGTTTTTCTCTACTTGCATTATTGATTTACATATTTTTACCTTCATCATATTATGTTGAAATAGTTCAAAATTTTCTTTTCTATATTAGATGTCAATTTTGGAAGTTTTGATTTTGTTATATGAGAAAAAAGTGAGTAAGCCACCCTAGTTTTTACAGTTTGATGTTTCAGTGTAGGCATAGGTCTAACCAAGAGATGTTGAGGTTCTCATGCACTCTATGATGAGTACACTTCCCCAAGTAGGAGCTAGATGTTATCCCCCATTTCTAGGGATAACTAAGGAGATAATTTCTCGAGGCCCTCAAGTTGACGACATGGAGTGCAGAGGGATAGATCGACTCATGATTTCCACTTACATAGATGGAGACCCACTTCACCACCACACTTCTTCAGTTCATCATAATGACATTCACCACATCATCCTATTTCGAGAAGAAAATGGGTCTTTCTCCACAAGGTACAAGTGAGGTATTGTGGTAAGTTTCACTTGTGTTCAACAACACAGGTATTCCAATAGAGGACGAACACCTTCAATAACCACTCACACAACCAAATCAAAGATCAACACACCAATTTTTTGATGTGGTAAAAGACCTACGAGGAAACATCCACGACCCCAACCAACGTGACCACTTGAAACAACTTATTAATGCAAAAGAAAAAGATTACAGAGAGATTTTACAAGAGCATTTCTCACAACCGATCATCGAAAAATGACACTCCATGATATTTAAATAGATATCATGGACCAATCGGGTGTTAATCCATGGATCAATGGTCATTAATATCGAGGATAATATGAACCTTCATATCACTCTATGTCAGGAACATATCATTACCATCATATTTCCTAACTAAGCATAGTTACCAACTTAATGATAGTTGTGACCTCAAAATGAGATCTCTAGCCCAAAAAACCCATATTGTTTCATTAAAAAACCTGAAAATCAACTCCCAAATCAAAAAGTGGTGCTACCAGCATCACCATTTTTTCAAACAGGGTCAAAATTATAACATTTTTCAAGCATGGCCTTCAAAACTCATACAATAGCTTAGAAAAACCTTAAAATTAACACCTAAATAAAAAAGTGATGCTAACTAAAAATAAATAAAAAAGTCAAAACTTAAAATTATGGCTAATTACGACTTAATTGAAACTGTGGTTTTGACAATAGATCCCTATGCCAAAACAAACCCAAAATTGGATACAAAATGGTCACTTTAAAATTTATTTATTAACTTTTTTTTTGCTTAAGTTTACATTGAAAAATAAATAAATAAAAATAAAAAAATATTTGCAATTTTTTTTTAACAAAGAAAAAAAACACATTTAAAAAAAAATATTCAAAACCCAAATTAAACAAAAAATAAAAACATTTAAAAAAGGGGTGAAAAAAAAACCTCAAAAAGAAAAGAAAAAAAATTAAATTTCTCAAAAAAAAAAGAGTGATCTAGAAAAAATGGTATATATTTTTAAAAAATAATAATGAAAAAAACACTTGAAACCTAAAAAAAGAACGAAATAAAAGAAGAAAAAAATTAGAAAACACTAAAAAAACCTAAAAAAAAGAAAATTTAAACAAAATATTAAAAAAGTTCTAAAAACGTTCTCTATAAAAAAAATAAAAAAATGCTTAATAAATTATAATTTTAAAATAAACATAAATAAAAAATTGAATACAAAATATATAGAAAAATATTTAACAATAAATTTTAATTTTAAAGTAAACATAAACAAAAAATTGAATACAAAATTGAAATAAAACTCTATGGTTTTGAAATAATATTTCTCTGCGGTTTTGAACAAGAATAATATGTCTCTGCGGTTTTGAACAGAAACAATATTTCTCCCCGATTTTGAACGAGACTACTACTTTTCTGGGGTTTTGAAATTAATATTTCTTTGCGGTTTGGAACGGGCATACTAGTTCTCTACGTTTTTGAAATTATATCTCTGTGGTTTTGAATGGGAATAATACTTTTCTTTTTTTTTTAGTAGATATTTTATTTCTAAGATTATATATCTAGGGTTTTCAATGCCATTAATACTTTTTTTTTTGAAGGAGATATTTTATTTCTAATATTATTTATCTAGGGTTTTGAATGGGAATAATCTCTGTAGTTTTTACCTTTTTTACCCATAATAATCTCTATAGTTTCTCTGGACTTCTCTGTCGAAATTATTTTTGGATTCTTCAAAGGGTTAAGAATTTGGACATCTGATAAATGAGGTGAGTCACTTTTTACTTTGATTCAATTATATATATATATATATATTTAATGTTTCAGAAGTAAAAGTTGATTTGAGAGATAAAGTTAATCCATAATAATAATTGTTACATCTTTTTTCTCTTCTTTTCAATATGAGCACTCCACCACCTATTCCAAAAACT
>ML827561.1:46819-61483 GCA_009831015.1 Picea engelmannii | reverse complement strand
ATGATCATTGGGTTAAAGCAATGAATGATGAACTTGATCAGATTGAGAAAAACAATACGTGGGAGATGGTTCAAAGACCTGAAGGTAAAAACGTCATTGGCTCCAAATGGATCTTTAAGAATAAATTGAATGAGCAAGGACAAATTATCAGGAACAAATCAAGGTTAGTCTGTAAAGGCTATGCTCAGATAGAAGGACTAGATTTTGGTGAAACATTTGCGCCCGTAGCAAGATTAGAAGCTATCATAATGTGTCTTGCCTATGCTTGTCATAAAGGTTTAAAGTCTACCAAATGGATGTCAAGTCAGCCTTTCTAAATGGAGATTTAAGTGAAGAAGTCTATATGGAACAACCAGAGGGTTTCAAACTGTCTGACAACCCTGACTTAGTATGAAATCTAAAGAAAGCTTTATTAGTTTTAAAACAACCCCCTTGAGCCTGGTATCATAGACTGGATACGTATCTCAAAGACAAAGGGTTCAAGAGAGGAACAACTGACAACAATCTATATATTAAAACAGAGGATAATAATTTTCTTATCGTACTGGTCTATGTAGATGAAATCATCTTTGGATGTAATAAGGATTCATTGGTACAATGGTTTGCTTCTGCCATGGAGTTTGAATTTGAAATGTCTATGATAGGAGAACTGTCATTTTTTCTTGGTCTACAAATTACTCAGAGGCACGAAGGGATGTTCATTTATCAAGAAAAATATCTAAGAGAAATGCTAAAAAGGTTTCAAATGGAAGATTCTAAACCTGCGGGTACACCTATGGTAACTGGATATAAATTAAGCAAGGATGATTATTCACCTGATGTTGATCAAAGCTCATATCGATCAATGATAGGAAGCCTGTTGTACATCACAACATCTTGCCCAGACATAATGCATGTTGCAGGAATGGTAGGAAGATATTAGGCTGCACCTAAACAGAGTCATTTGCAAGCTGTCAAAAGGATATTTAGGTATTTGAAATAAACAATGACTTATGGTCTGTGGTATCCTAGAAATCAAAATCTTCAGTTGACTTCTTATTCAGATGCAGATTGGGCAAACTGTGTTGATGAGAGAAAAAACACCAGTGGAGAAGCATTCTTCCTGGGTGACTCCTTAGTAGCCTGGCTTAGTAAAAAGCAAGGTTCCATTTCTTTATCAACCACATAGGTAGATTACATTGTTGTTGCTACATGTTGCACTCAAGTATTATGGATGATTCAGACACTTGCAGATTTGGAGTTAAAATACACTGCATCGATCCCAATTCATTGTGATAACACTAGTGCCATCAGTGTGTCTAAAAATCTTATATTTCACTCCAAGACCAAGCATATTCCCATAAAATATCATTTTCTGAGAGAGAAGGTCACCAATCAGATTGTTTAGGTCAATTACATTCCCACTACAGAACAAATTTCAGACATCTTTACTAAACCTCTAGCAAAGACACCATTTGAATATCTCAGACAGAAGTTGGGTGTCATCCTGTCTCACATATAAGAGATTCCATCCTGTTAGGAGGAGTCCTGTGTTGGTTGCATATCTGATACCTCCTAAAATTAATGCAACAACTCAGGGGGAGCATGTTTTATTTGACATTGATGACAAAGAGGGAGAAAAGAACAGGGTTTCCTTTGTTGCCATCAATGACAAAGGGGGAGATTGTTCGAAGGTTTACAGTTGGGAGTAAGCTTGTCATTGATGGAAAGAACAATGATGGAAAATATCAGTGATGACAAGAACAACGATGGCAAAGATCAGCGATGACAAGAACAACGTTGGCAAAGATCAGCGATGACAAAGATCAGCGATGGCAAAGATCAACGATGACAAAGATCAACGATGGCAAAGAAAAGCAATGGAAAATATCAATGATGGAAAAGAATAGCGATGGCAAGGATAGTGAAATCACGAAGTGTCGAAATCGAAACAAAGAGGAGAAATCACGAAGGTGGACGAAATCGCGAAGTAGTGAAATCATGAAACAATCTTAGCCGTCAGATTGAGGTTTATTCTGGACCATTGATCCAAGATCCATCTCGGAGCTTCGCGACTCGCGACTTGGGGAGGCAAGAAACATAACCATTGAAATTGCGATAAGCAAAATCGTGATTTAATCACAACCATTAGATCAAGATCAGATCTGGACAGTCGAACCATTGGACAAGTCGCTGACTTGGAGTTAATGGAGCATGGTGTGGAAACTCGCGAGATGCAAGATCGCGATAAGATTTGGACCGTCGGATCTATGGATATTTCAACCGTCGATCAGATGAAGTTTATAAACTCATGAAGCACCTTTTGGCAAAGCCTATGGTCACTGCCAGTGGTCACGAGAAGGGAAGGAGTCAGTTCAGATAAGCTTCTTTTCAGCATTTCGGGGATCGCGAATTGGAGATTCGAGATGCCTCATCTCCAGATTCACAAAATGCGAAATTGTGAAAGCACTTTTTGCATAAGTGCTTGGTCATAGCCATGGTCACGTGGAGGAAGGACCTAGTGTAGATAAGCTCTGCCTTGAAATTTTGGGGATCGGGTCTGGGAGTGTCAAAACACAGGATCATATGAATGCCAAAATACTGAAAAGGTGAACTATCTCTATAATCGGTGGTCACCGTCTGTGGTCACATAGAGGAGGGAGCTACAGCATCCAAGCTCCTTTTCAGAGCTTGCAACATGAAGAGTCGAGATGTCTTATCACAGAATATCCGAATTGTGAAAGTGCGAAACTCATAAATCACAGCTAATCTAATGGTGCAGATGAATCTGAGCATAATCAAAGGGATACCGTTGCACGTCCTAGTGTAACTGCTAGAAACCACTGATGGTTTCTGCCAGAATATTCAAAGAGACTCTGTGTGATCACCAGAGGAGATGAAGAGTCTCCAAGCTTCGTCCAGTGAAGAAAGACAACTCTTAGAGGGATTGGCAGGTGGATGAGCATTGAAGTTTGTAGCTAAAAATAGAAAGGATAATCTTGTCGAAGAGAGAGAAGACGAAGAGCCTCAACTGCTAGAGAAGCTGAGAAATCTAGACAGAACACCCAGTGATGTTGAACGCATAGGAAAAATTGTCGAAGAAGTTGAAGAGTCATGATGATGATGAGGCAGAGCACTTGATATGTGGAGGAATTTGACGCGGAGTGACCATGCAGAGGCATTGTGAATATTGCATGCACAAACAACACAGAGACTATAATAATGTGGAAAAAAGAAGAGATAGGCGTTGTCGTTGTGCAGGAGCATTCAGGGGTGTGCAAGGAGGCAGAGCGCAGGATCAGAAATGCATAGTCAAGGAATGGTGCATTGAAGGGATATGGCGCATAGAGCATAAAAGGCAGAAGAACAGAAAGTGTAAGGGGTGTGTAGAAGACACTAATGCAGACAGGGCAGAGTAGTGTAACAGAACAACGACAAGGTTGGTAAGCCATTGAATAACTTTATATCACTATAATAAGTTTTAGTAACAAAGAATTTATAATTCAGGGTGGTAGGGAGGTGCTAGGGAGGACTGTTGTCCTCAAAGGTTCAAGTGGGTGCTTGAACACAGGGATTTGTAGCTTCCTTCTAGTTGGTGCTAGAGAAACCAGGGAGTTGGTGCTAGAGAAACTAGGGAGTTGTTGCTTCCTTCTAGTGGGTGCTAGAGGAAATAGAGAGTTGGTGCTCTTAGAAAGTAGCAGCTTGCAAAACTAAGGTTGTAGCCTCATTATGAGTTGGTGCTCATATGTATGATAATGTAAAGAATGTAACTATTACTTATCATATAAAGAAAAAGAGGTTTTTATTATGTATGGGTTTCCTCGGCAAATATCTGTCCCTATGTTTCTCATGTATGTGACTGATGTTGAATGTGCCATTGTTTATTTCCCTGCATTATTGTGACGATCATTCAGTGTTTCTGCAAAGAGTTTAAAAGAAGCATAATTATTTAAGCATAGTAACAATTGATTCACCCCCCCCCCTCTCAGTTGTCCAACAAAATCTATATCCCTAACTTTAATCCATTATCATGTAGTTAGAAAAAAATTTAATCACTTTTGTAGACATTTATTATTAGGTAGGCTACCAAAGGCATTAAGAAACTAGTTGGATAAGAATAGTCCCCCATACAAGGTTAATGTATGTTATGCCTATACAATCTTGCATTTTTTATGTGTTTTTTGGATCCATCATATGTTGACTATGGTGTCCTAATTATATTCACTTGAGAGCCCAACCATGTGTACCATTATAATGCATTACATGTAACAATGTTTTCTCCACTTGCTTTTCCATTCATAGGAGTTTTTGGTCTAGATTGAAAGGTTCTTCCTTCGATCTCATAAATAATATATGTAATGATCCAATTGTCATTATACTAGGTGTAAAATGATAAGTTACCTTTGTTTTAGGATCAATGCCATATTTTATATTATTATCGGGGGCCTATCCAAAGGAGTGGGTGGATTCAACACTTTGACCATTGTGATAAAACTTGTGGAGCTTATGGATCAATTTTTTTCTATCAGGGTCAAAATCCCCAATATCTTTAGATATTGTACAATCTCCCACTTGTTTAGAAAAAGGATCGTCTAGAAGGAATGCCACACTCCTTACAATGATATTGCATTTAATGTGAAATACTATGGGGAGGCATGCTAGAAGACATGTCTCATTTATCTTTTGCTGGAACAAGACAAATTCAATGTCTTTCCTTGATTCATATATGATACTCCAAGGGGTGTTACTATATTCTAAAATAGTATTCATTGTTATCTAGGGTGTCTTCACTCATCAATGTGCACCCTTTTCACACTCTTCAATATATACTCCATGATGTTTCTAAGGATTGTCCAAAAATGTTGCTTTGTTCTATTTTTGGTGAACCTTAAAACATCTACCATGATGTTATCCAAAATTATTGTACCATAATGTTATCCAAAAATATTGTTTAATGGTGGACAATCTGTTACACTTGATGAATCAACAATATCCAAGAGTAGCAAATTTACCCTAGGAGATCCAATCGGATGAAATATCAAACATCGTCGAATGACTCATTTATTCCCCAACAATATATAGTTAGGGAAACTCAGCATTTTATGTTTAGGGAGTTTCTAAGTGATACATGTTATCCAAAGTTTAGACAATATATATTTCATCTCCATATGAACAATTAGAAAATGCATCAAAGGAATGACATATATCCCATCCGTCAGGTGATGATACCAACAATGCTTCAGGTTTGAATTCCTAATCACTAAGAATAGATGATTCCCAAGCCCCAGCATAGGTGGAGCATATCATTGGATTTCCAATGTATCCATCTAATGTAAATGCAATTTTAATAGAAAAATGTATTACAAAGACTGTGCTATTGACAAGTTATTTAGTTGTTTCACTAGTTGGTTATACTCTAGAAAAAGGTTAGTCTTGATAAGAATATGTATCATAGTGATTTGATGGTATCAACATATTTTCATGCTAAAGAGGATAAACTCCAAAATAAATAAATCAATAATATTGACACCAACAATAAGAGAAATGGATATGGCTGAAACTACATATTCAAAAATTTGCGACGAACTATTTGTGATGAAAGTAGCATTTCGTATCAAATTGTTGTTATGCTATAGAATTGAGGAGTTATTGCAACTAAATAAAATATAGATACATGATTTGGTTTTTCCAAAATATACAAATACCTCCAGAGGCACCTCTTGAGATGAGTGCTTTCCATTCATTATTTTTCCATTGAAGTTTACATAGTTTGATGGCTTCTTTAGCCTCTAAATTTTTCACCAAGAGTAGTAGCTAGAATAGAAGTATTTTTAGTCTTTACAATATCCTTATCAATTATTCCTCGAACTTGCTACCCATCCCATGACTATTCTATTAGACAATGATTATTAAGGGTTTTTTTCCACTATTTGTTAAACTCCAACAAGTTGTGTCTGCACGAGTGTGTAAATATGTAACTTCTCACTTTTCCAAGATTATCAACTCATCATATTCCAAATTGTATTCCATTAATATTCCTCAATCATATTACTTGACAAGTCATGTTAGTGATTTTTTTTAAGAATTATAAGTTACCTTTTCTTCCTAGATCCTTGTAGTCCAATTTTCAAGTGATAAATCTCATCAAGTCTTTGAACTCAAGGAAAATCATAAGTATGCATTGGATGAAATGATTACATGTCCATCAAATCCAACACCATCCTTTTAAAACAAAAAATTATCACATCTAGATCAACTCCACACCTTAGAGCTCTTTGTCGACACTTTGTAGATATATCATCCTTGCAATATTTATTGTCTTCCCACCTGCCAGATAAGCGCTTAGCTAATGTCATGAATAATAACATGTTTCGTGTACCACAAACCATTCAACACATTTATTTACTGGGATTCCCTTTTATTTAACCTATTCATATCCTCTTAAAATCTAAATATCTCTACTAAAAATTGAATATTCTTAAGTTGCTAACTATATATCTGAATGTTCTTAATATGCTAACTAAAAATTGAATGTTTTTACAATCTTGTCTAACTATATATATGATTCGATTGATTGAAGTACAAAAAAATATGTACCTGTCAGATATTTCTTCCTCAAGTGAGGGAAGCTCAAGACAAATAGAGGTAAATGTGACTGCATCTAGTAGATTTGATACACAAACAAGGACTGGAGGTGAAAATCTCAGAAGAAAATTTTGTAGATGCATGGAATTGTTTCTTGATGAAGGAGGATCATGCTCTTATAATGATGAGAGCATAGGAAACATAGAGGTGCCACTCAGGTATAAGCATCTTGTGAAAAAATGGGTACCTAAGGAACTGCCTCCATTGGACACTGAATTGATCGTCAACAATAGGATGTATCTCATTGCACCACCCTCCCTCCATGGCCTGGGTATATTTTCCATGGATGAAATAACTGTAAAATACAATACAATAACTGAATTGACGGACTATGTCAGACCATGTTACAATTATAGCAATTGGATGTGGTTGGTCTGGTACATGCGAAGTACATTGAGATATGCACTCGACGCAAATTATATAAAATTAATAAACAACGATAAAAATAAGGGAGAGACTATCTATATTGATGGAAGGCCTAAAGATTATGACAATATCTCAGGTTTTATAAACAAAACATGACCCGGGAAAACAAGAAAGAAACCAAATTGCATTTTTGAGGGACACAAAGGGAATCAGGTAGTCGTGTGCACAATAAAAAATATAGCTCTCAAGGATGAGTTATTAGTGGATTACCATTTGAATCAAATATAAACATTGACTAATAGTGTGTGAGTAATTATGCAACACCTCTTTAAGCAACATTTACTTATTGCATTATATTTTTTTTTATCTTTAACAATGTTTTAAATATTTCACAGTTCCAATTTTATAATACTGTGGTTAGTTGATTGTGGAAAAGTGCCAACCATAGAACATGTAAACGATTAACAATTTTCATTTACATTTAATGTGAATTTTATTATTTCTTTATATAATTTTATTTGTGTGGCAATCACTTTTTTTATCTTTAACAATTTTTTAAATATTTCGGAGTTTTAATTATATTATAATGTGACAGAATGATTATGGAAAAGGGCCAGCCGCAAAACATGTAAATAATTAACAAATTTGAATTTCATTTTACGTGAATTTTATTATTTGTTTATATAAATTTATTTGTATGGTGATCAATTATTTCATTTGTTTATATAATTGAAATAACATTGATTTTGTTGAAATATGTAGTCTACAGGCCATGATGATCATGATTCCCCTGGAGAGGATGAGTTGGGATCTTCAGTAGCTGATGGTGCTTGAGTCCTCTCATTTTGAGCAAACCTGGTCTCGTACCCACGACGTGGAGGCTATTGTGAGGGGGCATTTCTTACAAAAAAAAATATTAAATTTATATGGTCAAACGTTAAATATCATTGTAGTAGTTCATTAATATTAAAAAAAACCTTTGCAATGTAATTATTTACCTGGTACATTAGTCGACACCATTGGAATTGTTGCCCTATACTCTTGATCTCCAGGTGGAGGAGGCTCAATTACAACATTCTCTTCCATTGAAATGACAAAATTTATAAGGACACAACCGTAAATGTATAAGTAATAAAAATTAGAGGTACAAAATTTATAACTACGAAATTATTAAGTGTATGATTAATACACACCCAAATTACTATTGTGGGCCTCAATCATAGAAACATCATGGGTTTTCACCCCACTGGGATGGGGATGCTCAGGAGCACCATCATGTGGTTGTGTTGCACTATCAACGCATTGTTGTGCAGTACTAATGGTTTTGTTGATAATGTTGCTCCCCTGACTAAAACAAAGTAAGATATTAAAGTTATGGATGATATCAAACATGAATGTATTTTATAAGTAATGAAAGGTTAATGTGGATTGATTTTTATTTACCTTATCCCGCAAACTAGATCTTGGGGTCTTCCCCATACTTTTCCGACGTTCGACGACAGTTGGATAGCCATACCTGTAACCAATCCGGAGGACTTCCTCTGTTGTTTCAGTTCCGAGGTCATCGCCCCGCATGGAATAAGAGTATGTATTTTAAATGTTATTGGATGCAATTACGTAAAGGTTATAAGATGATAAAAATAATATTGTTAATATCTTTGGGTACTTACAATTTGTAACTATAACCTCGATTAGCCACCCTTGTCTAGCTTGTGTTGGCCATGTTTGGAAATCCTTGCTTCGGTTTCCTTCTTATTGTCAGGAAACCTATCATCAAAATTTTCAACTATGTTATATATCATGTTTTTATTTAGATCTAAAGAAAATTAAAGGTATTGAATTCAAAATATTGTAATTTACCTTGGGGCACCAACTATTTTTTCTCCTGCTTTTCTCAATTTCTTTTCTTTTGCATCATCAACGAGTGCCTTCCACTCCCTCTCTGGAATTGCGGGAGGATTCTCATATCTAGGGTTGTTTGTCAAGTTTCATTTATACAAATCTCATGTATATTTAAATATTCTCCTGCTGAAGAGGTGACCTCTTTTTTATTAAAGGTATCTACTCCAAAGAAGCCTTCAAGATAATCCATAAGTTCTTTTTTGAGGTTGGAATTTTGGAAATTCCACCTCGTGCGTAAGGTCACCCCAAAAATAAGCAAGGCCTGGCTCTCTAGGTGCTTGTTAGCACATAATCATGTATGGGGTACTGTCCTAAAAGAAGCGTCCCCTTGGGCGAAGAAAGAGATTCGAAAAACCCATTTTTCCCAAAGTTTAGAGGGTGGGCGCATCATTTTAGCGAGCATGTAGTTTTGGATGGCCAAGATCTGTCCTCTTAGATCTACGGCTGAGGTTTCATTTCGAAGCCCCCTCACCATTTTTCCTTTAATGGAGGGGGGGGTGTCTAGAATTGAGCATGCATCTCTCAAACGGTCAAGATTGGGGCACCTAGATCAACGACTCTCAAGCGATTCCGGACCCCCTTTGCCATTCTACCTTTAATAAAGGGGGGGGTCTGGAATGGTGTGGTATTGTCATGGGGCCCCGTTCCTGTCATGTCGCCTTCTGTACCATTTTATCCCTTGCCATCTGTTCTCCACTTGATCGCATGACATGGCCCATTTCCTTTGGCCCCTCCTCATCCTCCAACATATGTCCTGCTCCCTTCCACGTCAGCCCTTCATAAATAATTTTTCCCCCGTTACCATTATATCCCGTCACCTTCGCTCTTTCCTTGTATCCTTATTCTTTCCATGTGTCTCGTCCCTATTGTTTCCGTGATCACTCCCTTTCCCCTTTCCATGCCAAGCATGCTAAATCTTCCACGCCTTATCCATTATACTGTTCAACTGATCTAGGTGGCACCATGAGAAGACCTTCACATCCCAAAGGGAAGAGTTGACCAGGACTATTCCTGATCCCAAGAAAGAAGTTATTGAAGTTGTTGGATGTGGTTAGACATCGTCTCCGCCATAAATGGAAATTCCTGCAAAGGATTAAAAGCATGTCGATTCATTTGCAGGTCAGTCAAGAGTCTGATTGCGTCTTTCATAACTGCATGATCGTTCAGAGTCTGCATGCGCGGACTGCCAGAAGACATGCAGATGCAATGTTTTTAATGCAGTGACTCATTTTCACTATTGTTATTTTGTTTTGAGTATATGTAGGCATTTTCCCCATTTTGTAATATATCGATGGTTGAGCTAGGCTCCCGATTGTAAAGTTTAAATGAAGCACTGGTTGCTCTGGTTATGTATTGGCACTTGAGACTTCTTTCATTATGAATGTCAGCCTCTTTCCATCTCTTTGTTTACACTGTGTTAGAACAGTTTGGAATTTGAGGATCCAATCGAGTTGCATTGTTATAGGATGATGTATGTTGGATCACTATAATAGTTGCATTATTTCTAATCAGTTCTGGTATTTTCTCAACGCTGAATGATTTGGAATTGGAGGATCCAGTCAAGTCACCCTTCAATTCCCCGAAACTCTAAACCAAGAGGATCTTGTATTATGATTTTTTCTTCCTCAAGCTGCTGAAAGGCCTGATGCCCAAGGAAGTCTTGCTCACTCATTTCACCAAGTCTTCCATTTTCTCATTTTACAATCAACTCACTAACGAAAGTTAGATCAAGACCTCTTTTGTTTTTTACATACGAGGCCAGGTTTCCTGAGTTAGAACGATATCTTCCTGGGTCTCTACCCATTCGATCACCCCATTAAATTTATTCATGACATAAACTGATGGGCGTTGGTCTCTTCTCCCGTCGCAATCCAGATCAATCCTATATTGTTGCCTATCATGGAGAGAGAAGTGAAGAAGATGCTACATGCCCAGATCATCATGCCATTGAGATATTCAGAGTGGGTGGCCAACTTGGTTCTAGTAAGGAAGAAGGATGGAGAAATCAGACTCTGTGTGGATTTTAGAAACCTGAACAGGAGCCCACAGAAGGACAAATACCCCTTACCAAAGATAGAACATATATTGTAGAGGGTAATAGGAGCATCCATGATTTCCATGATTGATGGCTTCTCTGGCTACAATCAAATCTCTGTTCTGCCTGAGGACAAGGAAAAGACAACATTTACCACTCCATGGAGCACATTCATGTATGCTAAAATTCCTTTTGGATTGATGAATGCAGGGGCAACGTTTCAGCATGCCATGGACATAGATTTCATTGGGGAAAAGGATAAGTTTGTGGTCATCTATCTGGACAACATCACAGTCTTTTCCAAATCTGATAAAGAACATTGTTGTCATCTCAGGAAGGTTTTTCTGAAATGCAGGAGTTTTGGCCTTTCATTGAATCCCAAAAAATCTATGTTCGCCATGAAGGAGGGAAAGTTACTGGGCAACATAGTATCAACAGAAGGAGTCAAAATTTATCCTAGAAGAGTTGAAGCAATCCAAGCTTTGTCAATCCCAAGATCCAGGAAAGAAATCCAGTCTTTCCTTGGTAAGATTAATTTTCTAAGGAGGTTTGTTTCTAACTTTGTTGCGGTAGTAAATCTTATAACAACCATGTTGAGAAAGGAAAATGAAGTAAGGTGGACCTTTGAATCTCAAAATTCCTTTGAGCAGATAAAGAAAGCCTTGACTGAAGCTCCTGTGCTTATCAGTCCTGATTACTCAAAGGATTTCCTTATTTTCTCCTTTTCCTCATCTGACACAGTGGCTACTGTTTTATTACAGACAAACGAGGTCAGGCTAGAGTAGCCTATTGCCTATTTTAGCAGAGTACTAAGGGGTGTCGAGGTCAGGTACGAAATTATCGAGAAGTAGGCCTATGCCTTGGTAAAGGTGCTCAAAACCTTTAGAACCTATGTCCTGCAGTCAAAAATCATTACCTATGTCCCCTCAGTTGTTGTTAAAGACATTCTTATTCATCCTAATATAGACGGGAGGAGGAGTAAATGGATAGCCAAGATCCTTGAGTTTGATTTGGAAATAAGGCCTACCAAATTAATCAAAGGTCAAGGTTTAGCCAAGTTGTTGGATGAAGCAAATTGCAAAGCTTTGGCGGTAAGTTTCATCAATGAATGTTCAGAAAATCAACAGGATCAATTGTCTGATGTAGACCCTCAAGAAGAACCCCCATTGGCTCGATGTCCTTGGTATAAGGATGTCATATATTTTTTGCAAGAGTTGTGGCCTCTAGATGGCCTACAAAGGAACAATGCAAGAGCTCTGAAGCTCAAAGCAGTCAAATACTGCCTTGTCGATCAAGTTTTATATTGGAAAGACCCCCTGGGGGTGCTTTTAAAATGTATGAATCCACAAGAGGCTGAAAGGATCATTGCTGAATTTCACAACAACCTATGTGGAGGGCACCATTTCTGGAATACCATAGCCTAAAAATCCTCAGGGCTGGGTACTACTGGCCCACCTTATTCACTGACATCTACAGAAAGGTCAGAGCCTGCATCAAATGCCAAAGATTCTTAGGAAAGCAATAGCTTAAATCTCTGCCCTTAAAGCCTGTATTTGTTTCAGGAGCTTTCCAGTAGTGGGGCCTAGAATTCATTGGAGAAATCCACCCTGCTTCCAGTGGGCAATGCAGATGGATCCTGACTGCCATGGATTTCTTTACTAAGTGTATAGAAGTTATCCCCACCAGGAGTGCTTCCCACAAGGTAATCATTGGATTTCTGGAAGACCTCATCACAAGTTTCGGCTACCCAAGAAAGATTGTTACTGAAAACACAACCTCTTTCAAAGTTGAACCATTAGCTAAATTCTATGAGCAGTTCAGGATCAAACTGATTCACTCCACCCCATACTATCCCCAGGGAAATGGTTTAGCAGAGTCCTCCAACAAAAGAATGATAAGGATCATCAAAAGACTATTGGAGGACAACAAAAAGGCCCGGGATTCAAAGTTGAAATTCACTCTATGGGCCGATCAAGTGACCACAAAGAGATCTATAGGCATCTCCCCTTTCCAATTAGTCTATGGAGCAAAAGCTATTTTTCCTTCTTAGCTAGCCATTCCTGTAGCAAAATTCCTCCAGGATTATCAAGAGGAGCCTGATGATATGATCAGAAGAATTCATCAACTGGTAGAATTCCAACAGGCCAGAGAGTAGGTGATGAACAGAATTCAAGACCATCAACAGAAGATCAAGCAGGATTTTGACAAGAAGGCCAAGAAGGAAGATTTTCAAATGGGAGATCTGGTACTGAAATGGGATGCGCCTAAGAAAGACAAGGGAAAGCATGACAAATTTGAAGCCCTATGGGTCGGGCCCTTCAAAATCTCTAAATTATTTTCAAATAATACCTACACGTTACGAGACTTGAAGGATCAAGAAGTTTTCAATGGCCCTGTGAATGGGCATTTCCTGAAGAGATGTTTCTCTTGAGCTGCACAGGACTCTTCTACAGTTGTAAATATTTTTTTTCTTTTTATCTTTAAGTTTTAAATAATGACTCCATAGCCCAACAGCAAGGCACTGAAGCTACAAAAGAGTTCTTGACAGCCCGCAGGGGGCGTGCCGTCCCCCATGGAGCCTAATGTTAGCACATAATCATGTATGGGGTACTTTCCTAAAAGAAGCGTCCCCTTGGGTGAAGAAAGAGATTTGGAAAACCCATTTTTCCCAAAGTTTAGAGGGTGGGTGTGTCATTTTAGCGAGCAGGTAGTTTTGGATGGCCAAGATCTGCCCGCCTAGATCTATGGCTGAGGTTTCATTGCGAAGCCCCCTCGCCATTCTGCCTTTAACGGAGGGGGGGGGGGGAATCCAGAATTGAGTGCGCATATCTCAAACGGTCAATATTGGGGCGCCTAGATCAACGGCGCTCAAGCGATTCCGAACCCCATTTTCCATTATGCCTTTAATAAAGGGGGGCGGGGGGAATGGTGTGGTATTGACATGGGGCCCCCTTCCTATCGTGTTGCCTTCTGCACCATTTTCTCCCTTGCCATTTGTTCTCCACTTGACCGCGTGACATGGCTCATTTCCTTTGGCCCCTCCTCATCCTCCAACATTTCTCCCACTCCCTTCCATGCCAACCCTTCATAAATAATGTGTCCCCCATTACCATTATATCCTGTCACCTTCACGCTTTCCTTGTATCCTTCTGCTTTCCATGTGTCTCGCCCCTGTTGTTTCCGTGATCACTCCCTTTCCCCTTTCCACAAAAAGCATGCCAAATACTCCATGCCTTATCCATTAGACTTTTCAACTAATCTAGGTGGCACCATGAGAAGACCTCCACGTCCCAAAGGGCAGAGGTTACCATGACTGTTCTCGGTCCCAAAAAAGCAGTTATTGAAGTTGTTGGAGGTAGTTAGACATCATCTCCACCATAAATGGAAAGTCCGGCAAAGGATTAAAAGCATGCTGATTCATTTGCAGGTCAGTCAGGAGTCTGATTGCATCTGTCATAAGTGCACGATCATTCAGAGTCTACATGCGCAGACTGCCAGAAGACATGTAGACGCAATGTTTTTAATGCAGTGACTTGTTTTCACTATTGTTGTTTTGTTTTGAGTATATGTAGTCATTTTCGTCATTTTGTAATCTATCGATGGTTGAGCTAGGCTCCCGATTGTAAAGTTTAAACGAAGCACTGGTTGCTCTGGTTATGTATTGGCACTTGAGACTTCTTGCCTTATGAATGTTAGCCTCTTTCCATCTCTTTGTTTACACTATGTTAGAACATCTC
>ML827561.1:0-33583 GCA_009831015.1 Picea engelmannii | reverse complement strand
ATAAAAAATATATATATATATATATATATATATATATATATATATATATATATATATATATATATATATATATATATATATATATATATGATTTTTTTAAGATATTTATGAAAAAAAAAAAGATTTTTTAATTTAGTTTGGTCAAATATATTTTATTTTAGATGTTTTTCTTAAAATATTTTATTGATTTTTTTTTATGTTTTTAAATTATTTTTCTATTTTTTAATTTATTTTTTTTAAGTTTGAAGATGTTTTTTGTTATTTTTTAACAAAGAAAAGTATTTTTGTTTTAAATTATTGTTTTCAATGTTTTTTTTCTATAAATTTGTTTTTACTTTTTTAAAAAAAAATCTCATTTTTTGTTACTTTAGATATATATATTTTTAATTTTATGGTTTTTTTTCCTCTTTAATTTTTTAGGTTTTTCTTCAATGATTTTTTTTAATATAAATTTGTTTTTTAAATGTTTTTTTTTTTTTTTTTTNTATTTTTGTTTTCAATTATTGTTTTCAATGTTTTTTTTTGCTATAAATTTGTTTTTACTTTTTAAAAAAAAATTCTCATTTTTTTGTTACTTTAGATATATATATTTTTAATTTTATGGTTTTTTTTCCTCTTTAATTTTTTAGGTTTTTCTTCAATGATTTTTTTTAATATAAATTTGTTTTTTAAATGTTTTTTTTTTTAATTTCAATTTTTTTTTGTTCTCTTATTTTGTTTAGTTTTTAATTGATCTAAAAAAATGAATTATCTATTTTTTGTAAATATTTTAAAATAGTGTTATTTAACTATAACTATTTTCTATGTATTGAAGTAAAGGTAAAATAATGTGTTAAATGATATTTTTCACTATATTCAAAAAGTATGGAGCCATAATTTAATTAAGGACACATAATTACATGAAAAATCTTAATTTAAAAATAAATAAATGGTGTACAACATTTTTAACATTGGATTGAGCATGGAAAGATGATTAAAAACACCACTGAATAAAAATAAAAATAAAATAAAAATAGAAAAGTTTGAAAATAGATGAAAAAACACCGTTGAGAAAAAATAAAAAATAAAAAATAAAAAAATTTGAACAATTTGAAAATAAATGGAAAAACAAGCATTTAAAAACAAAAAAATTGTTTCTAAGTTTTAAGAAGTAAACCCAAGTACGTCTGGAAAAATCATCAATGAAAGTTAAGAAATACTTGCACCCAGAAAAAGAAGGAAAAGAAAGTGGACCACACAAATCACTGTGAACAAGTTGCAAAGGGCCCAAGGTGTGCCAAGAGGCACGTTTGTCAAAACTGTCCCGATGATGTTTTTCGAGAACACAACTGGAACAAACACCATCTCTGCATGAAACATGAGGAAGACCAGTCACCATATGTTGATTACATAGTTGTTGCAATGAGCGATAGCTTAGATTACCAACCCGATGATGCCAAAGTTTGCTCAAGTCATCGCTATGAGCAACAAAAACTGATGAAAAAGATGATGACCCAAAGTTGTCAAACTTGTACAACCTGGTAATATCATAAACAATTTCAATTACAAGAACATGCTTAGGATCTTTTAGACTCTTGATTACAACTTGTTGAGGCAAAAACTCTACGTTTTTACCTTCACCTGAATGAGTGATTTGATATATTGATAGAAGGTTACAAGAAAGACTTGGAACACATAATACATCATTGAAATGACCATTATCTAATTGAATTGTTCCAAATCCTACAACACTAAGATATCTATCATCACGAACAAATATTTTCTTAGTGTTACATTCATTTAGAGCAGAAAATATCTCTTTATCCTTAGCCATATGATAAGATGCTCTTGAATCAATAAGCCACTCACCAGAAGAAGAAGTAGAAGTTGTATTGAAGGAGAAACGAGAAGCGGAAAGTGCATGTCCATGAGAAGAAGAAGAAAAAGTAGAATCAATATTGATGTTGTGCTTCTTCATCATTGCTTGTAAAGCTGCCATCTTTTTGAAACATTTGGACTCATCATGACCATCTTTATCACAAAATTTGCAATGTCTGTCAGTCTTCTTATTTTTATATTTTTCTCCTTTGTCACCATTAGGAGATGAAGCTGTCTAAGCGGGTTTGGGACCCTTATGTTGCTTATTGTTGTAGTGAGGATGTTGCTTCTTGGGATACTTGGGTTTATCTTTCTACTGGGAAACTAAGGCTTTGTTGGAGGTACCTATAGTGTTGATCACTCCAAGTTGTACAAGCTTATCTTCCTCTCTAATCAAAGCAACACAAAACGACTCAAGAGTGGGTTTTTGATAAGCTTTTCCTAGAGCCTCTCTCATGGCATAAAAGGTATATACAAACACATAATATGCACTACCTAGCTTAGAAAGAATAAGATAGATGCAACGCTCTTCCTCCATTTCTATCTCACACTTTTCACATAACATTCTGAGTGTTTTAAAATTAGATAGATAGTCTCCAAGGCAAGAAAAAGCACTTTGACTTAAGGTAAGTACTTCATTTTCTAACTATTGTACTCGAATAATATTGAGTTTACCAAACACATATTCAATCTTTTCCCAAGCTTCATGGGGGTCATCAATTTCTTTAAGGTGGAACCTTAAATCAGGAGAGATAAACATTTTGATTAGTCCATGTGCTTCGTCACTTCTATTAGCCCATTTAAATTTCTTATTATCATCAGTGGGTGTTTTTTTTCTTTCCCAAGGTAATATGGTACAAGCCTTTACTTCTTAATAAATCTTCCATATGAGATTTCCATTAGAACTAGTTGGTGCTCGTAAGCAAGATATTACTTGTAGAAGTCATATTAAATATGCAGATAATGTGGATTTAAAAACTAAAACTAATGATTTAGATGAAACTATCCCTAAAAGTTATGTGGTTTTAAAAAAAATGGCACTGAAAACGGACTTCAGATGTGAGAGTTATGCCCTTTTAAAAAAATGCATAAACGGTAACCAAATGACCACGTGATAGTGTAAGTTGTTTTATGAAGTGACCCACTTTTATAAAGAGAAGTGGGGATCACTTTTACAATGAAGTTACTTTATAAAAGAAAAATTGCATGCAAAATAAATAACTCTAAAATAAAATATTAAAGCTTCTTATAGTGATTCACTTTTATACTTGAAGAGAAATACACTTTACAATTTGAGCATGAACTTTTTCAAAAAAGGTAACAAAAGAGAGACTTGAACTCAATACCTCTTACTTAATAAGAAAACTTTTAACCAAATGGTCTAGCAAAACATATTGCATTTTTTAGGAAGAAAATTGATGTTGTTGTTGTTAACTCTTTTCACACAAGAAAAAAAAAATCGCTTCTCAATGGCAACAAGAGTTAGATCTCGGTTAGCTTACCCGGAAGATGCACCTTTTCCTATCTGTTTCTGATTTTTCAAGATCGCATAGGTCATAGGTCAAATATCATATGAAGATCTAAAGTAGCAACCTAGAAATAAATAATAATAAAAAAAAATGATACTCTGTAAAAAATTTAAAAATGTGTATTCAGGCTTTATACCTCTCGATTTGACTGAAATGGTTGTATCTTGAGAAAATCGAAACCTTTTTGAGTGAAACGAAAAAGTGTTACTGACTGAAATGAGAGCTCCGAATGCAATGGAACAATCCTCTCAACCCATAAATGTATGAAAATTATATAAAATGGAGATGAGGCAACCAGCTTCATGATCTCGATCTACAACAGGAGCAAGTCTTCAAACCTCGCTTTGATACCATGTTCGACAACATAGGTATTCCAACAGAGGAAGAACACCTTAAATAACCACTTGCATAACTGGATCAAATATCAACACACCGATTTTTTCACATGGTAATCCACGACCCCAACCAACGCGGCCACTTGGAGCAGTTTATTAATGCAAAAACAAAAGATTACAGAGAGATTTTACAAGAGATTTTCTCACAATCGATCATTGGAAAATGACCCTCCATGCTCTTTAAATAGATATCATGGACCAATGGGGTGTTAAGCCACGAATCAATGGCCATTAAGATCGAGGAGAATATGAATCGTCAGATCATTCTATGTCAGGAACATATCATGACCGTCAGATTTCCTAACTACAAATGCATACTAATGCATACTAAAGAAACACACTTTTACCTAATGACATATTATACCAAGTAGATCTTAACTAATTCCTAAGTGTCTAAATATCCTAACAATTTTATCTTCCATACTTGATCCCTTTTTTTGAATAAATTGTTGTTGATCGTGAAGCTTGTACTGTAACTTCAATGGAGTATGAATTCCTTCCAAATGGGGAGTAGATTTTCCTTCAAAAACATGTGAATTTAAATATTTCCAATACCTTCTAGTGATGTTGGGGAGTGTTAACACTGAAGTTTTCTACATCTACAAACATTTTTGGCATGAGGTTCAAGGTTTGTTTATTCAACAAACAAACTGAATTATTAAACCAACATATGATCAAGTCACTCTTGGATACATAGTAGAGTTTCTTTTTACATATTCAAATAATTTTTGAAGCTAGTGAATGTAAATCATGCTCTTCATTATGATTCTCCATTGGACCAAGACTGAGTTCACAGATTTTCATATTAATCTAGGCAATTTTGCTTGGCTTATTTTGTTGGTGGTTTCAGGATGTTGAAGGAAGGCACAATTCTTAATGGATTAGAACTTAACAGATGGAGGAGGGTCAACCTAAGCATGTTGGGGCTGACTGAGGTGTTTTTATGTTGTGTTGGGGCTGATTGAGTCATTTATAGATTTTTTTCAAAATATTGTGAGCCCGTTGAGCTCGCGACGAATATGCTCGTCACAACTATGAATAATTTGTTGTAGATATGTATAGTTTCTCTCCCTTGAGACGATGGCCTATATTCGTCTCCCTTAAGATGAAATAATACTTTCATCTCCCTCTAGACGAAAGCATACTTTCATTGCAATGAATATGATAACACACTTTTGTCGCAATGGAGACAATAGTCTATATTTGTCTCTCTTGAGACGAATATAGACCACTGTTCAAAATAGTCTATATTCATAGCCAAATCAATGATATCCTAATTTCGGCGCGATTGAGATGACACAAGAGATGATGTCTTAGGGGTCCAAGTTTCTTGGCAATCCCAACAACATAACATCGCAAGCATGTCGAAATGACTGTCACAAAATGACCCAAATATACTAGTGTGTGCATCCTCATCTACTAGCTCATTGTATTTATCTCCTTCATATGGATCCAGGGTTGTGACCACACACAGGGTGTCTATTTCAAATGACATTTTCCTCTTCTTTAAATTCAACACCATATTATTATCAAAGGCCCAATCAATTCCAAGTAAGGAAGGATATGGATAAGATTCATCCATAATATCTATGACATCAAAGTTAGCTTTTGTTTTAAATCCTTATATATTTACTTCCACTTCCTCCAGTCGGCCTATTGGGTAGCCTTGTATTGATTTACCAACGATATCTATATGGGTTACCATACCAATTTTTATTTTCCCATCACCCCCCAATATTTCTTCGGAAAAATATTCACGTCAGAACCTAGATCCAACATGATGCCATCCATGTCATAGACACTAAGCTACTCTATCGTCTTGAACTCTCGACCAATGTGATTTTTCTTCATGACCTAAAATACATCTCTTTCTGGAAGAGGAGATGATATGGTTTCCTCCACTCTGTGTTCCCTCATGCAAGTAGCTAACATATGTGTCAACTAACTTGGAACATATGGATCATTCAACAATGCAAGAAATAAATTACTTGGTCTTCAAGTTCTTCCTTGCAACCAAGTCGTGCAAGGCTTTTGCGTGCACCACGCGTTGCAATTCCTCCAAGAATTTTCTTCATGCACTCTTAGGTCAATGCATTACAATTCCTCCAAGCGTTGTTCTTCATGCACTTTTATCTTAGCACATCATACCTCATTCTGTCTCCAAGCTTCCTCCAATGACCTTTGCATCGCACACTATATTTCTTCGAATGCATGAGCTTCCTCCAAATATCGTTGCATCGCATGATGTAATTCTTCATGGGTGTGAGTCTCTTCCAGTGGTCTCTACATTTCCAGTTGTACCTCTTCATAGATCCAAGCTTCCTCCAATGACCTTTCTGTTGCTCTCTGCATTTCTTCTCGGATTTACGCCTCCTTAAGTGACCTCTGAGTCACATGCTACAACTCCTCGCTCATTATTTTTTCTTCCAGTGCTCTCTGTGCATCGTACATGAATGTTTTTGCTGGGAAATATCAAACTTTGGGGCGGCAATGTGTTGCCTTCCTTATCTTCCCCTCTGGCTTCTGACATGAGCCTTCACCATGCTCAAAGTATGCTCATGTATTCTCTCCTCCTTGGGTTACTACCCGAATATCAAAATCCTCATTCTTCTTCTTCTTAGTTTTGCACAGCTTCGCATGCACCATGTTGCAATTGTCCTTCTTGTCTTCTCACTTTTTCAAAAAGTCAAGAAAATATTTGGTGACATGCTCGGGACTGTAGAAGCATGCACAAAGCACATAGGGTTTGGTACAAAACCTTGATACATGACTAATTTCCCCACAATTGAAACAAGTGGGGGTTCTACCTCCCCTTATGCCACATCCTCTACCACGGTCATGCCCATATCCACCCTAGGAACCGCCTTGGTATCCTCCTTTTTCAGCATCACCAAAATCACCACCTTTGTTCTATTCCTGTACCTAGAATGCATCACAGGTATTATCCTGCATCAAGTAGAGTGAGTGACAATTATTGACATCATACCCCACATATTTACAGAATTCACATAATGGAGTATGGCTCATCGTTTGATACTTCTACAAATTTGGGCAGTGAGGTTGTACATGGCCCACTATCTACATATCTCGCACCATTCCATCTATCCATATGGAAATGGACTTAGCACACCCATCGCCACATAATTTCAAAGTACATGGAACTCATCCCTACAAATATCCTCTACACAACATTTGATACACCAAATGTTCTTTCGTACAACCTCCATATTCGCCATATCTTGCAACTACTTCATCATATTGGTCAGTTGCGACTGCACTTGTTCCAAATCTGTCGACGTCTCTGCCCCTCCTAATGTAGATTTGAGCTACATTAAAATTTCTACCAACTCCACTTGAGTCGTCACCTTTTGTTGGGTGAGTGGAACTCGGATATGGGGAAACAACCCCACAATAAACCACTCATTGTGTTGCATGTCCTGGATTTGGAACATCAGCCTATCCAATAAAATCTTAAACCATTGGTCATGATCCCACATGGTCTCACCTTCATTCTGTTTGATCTCCTTTATCTCTATGATACATTGAGACTATGAATTAGGTTTCTGTAATTCCCTAAGAAGATATTTCTTAATATCCATCAAGGACCTCATCTGTCGCACAGGTGCAGTGGCCTTGCACTTCATGCATCACATCAAGGATTTGTCCTTGAACGTGGTCTCTAGTTGTGTGATATTTGTTGCTTCATCTATGATCCTCTTCGTAGAACATATTGCTTTTCACATGAACCAATTTTGTTTTTCATCATTATTACCCGTTTTGTGGAACACAGGTAACCTACAAGTGCTATATTAATTCTCCATGGTCACTCTCTGACCAACTCCACTAATCTGACTGCTAGTTTTCAAACTTCTTGCTATTGATACTCTTCTAGGTGAAGCAGCACTGGCTTCACCTTATTCTTCACTCATCTCTTCTCTTCTTCCTTCTTCTACTCCTTCTCCAACTCGAATCACTTGATTATTTGTTTCTCTTTCTTCTTGATTACAAATGCGCAATGGGGATGGGTCAAAGGGGGGGTAATTCCATCTCCTTAGAAAATTTCTTATGAGGGTACCGAGAGAGTTTCCAACTTGCATTCACACAAGACCATATACTATCACTAATTCATCTCCCCCACCACTAGGGGATCCTCCATCTTCCTCTATTATTTGTGCACCACTATTCTTCGCTCCATCTTCCTCTCCTACCAACGTACCACTTCTATACACTTCATCTTCCTCTAAGGTTGAAACAATCCACAACAGCTAAGGGGTGTGGAATTCATCACCTAGGCCCTTACTACCACCACCACCAAAACTACTTCTATTGGTATCCCCACTGAACACCATATCCCCAATGCCATGCCTTTTCACAAACCTATCCTCATATGTGCTCCTCTATGACACACCATACTCCTCCACACTACCACCTGATGCAATTTATTTCTCTTCATCCTGGGCCTGACCCTTCATTGTGTTCCCTTGGCTAACTATTTTCCACTTCTCTTCTCTGCTTTCCTTCTCAACTCAACTCTTCTTGCGTATCTCTCAACTCTTTTTGTTCCTTTATCATATGGGTCCATTCCATTCCTCACCTCATCTCAACAATTTTTGGATCCATTTCCTCTCTCATTTTTCCCCATCCTTGAACCCCCCAGTGCTATGGGAGTTTACTCAACCATTCTATTGGGCTCCATGTGCATCATCCATTTCTCCACAAAAAACATATTTATCTAGAGTGGAATATCTTGCACCATTCATTTCCTCGAACCTTCTGTGAACTTTCTTTTAGCCTCGCTGAAAGAATCAGTGTACTCCACAACAAATTCAACAATATATCCCTATTTTAAGTCAGTATCCTGAGTCCACTTATTATCCAACACTTTCAATCTCTCAAGCATGGCTTGATCCCAAACCAATGGTTCTAAAGGACAAACGGTAGAATTGGTAGCAATTTTCTTTTTTATCCATTCATACAACAAACAAGGAAATTCAACAAATAAAATATCATGCATATCAATGTAAAGATAGTCATCTTTCCATATCTTCACATTCACTCACATCCCCTGAGTTTCTTATAGGGAAAACTCATTCTCTTTTGCAGTTATCCAGTCTTGAATTTTATCCCGGGATGGATTCCACTTCACATCTTACCTTCATCATTCCCTAAAATACTTTCAGGTCCTGACAATGGAACCATTTGTTGGAATTTTGTTCCATGCTTATGCACATCCTTCTTAACGCTGTGGATTTTAGACTTGTGTTTGTCTAGAGATGAACAACAAAAACCACATAGCATTGGAATATCAATCCTTGACCAAGGTTGAGGAAGGTCTCACCCAAGATGCATAAAGGATCATAGAGACCATAAGGTCTTGTGTCAGGGATGAAGGACTAAAAAAACTAGGGCCCATTTGGGATGACATTCACACATTCCATATCCAACAGATTATTGTTATTGATAGTTAAAACAATACACAGACATATCCAAATAACACATGATAGACACACAATAGATCATAACTGCTGCAAATTTATTATTCCTTTCATTCCATTCAACACCAACATACAATAAACAAAATATATTCGACATCAATAGAGTCACACATATCTTCTGATATAATTCCCCATAAATACAACATATTGCTCAATGCAAATCCTTTTTAGACTTTAGATATATGACAAAATCATACTTATATTCAGAATCATTACAAACTTATAAAAAGGCTCAGAGTGAGCTTGATTCTAACAATTCAATGGATCTCATCTAACCATCTAACTCTATCCCTGATATCATTTCTTCCTTTTATATATTTTTATGCTCAAGATCTCTTCATCTTTCTACTATGCTTCACTCACTCAACTCACAAACTTCCTTGCACGCTTCTAGCACCTGCCTCCAGTCCATGTAGCCTTCTAGAATCATGGAAATATTAGTTGCCTCTCCAAATTTCCTTTTGTCAACTCCACGTCCCCTTGTGTTGCTAGCATTAATCATTGAGAATATTTCTTAATGATTACTTTCTTGATTGAAGCATGTATCTTCTTGATTTTCATCACAACTGTCAAAAACCTGGACCAACATGCGATTGGTACAATTCAAGCTTGGCACACAATATCAAAACTTGGTTCAATGCACAATTCTTTTCTCACTCATTAGCTTAGGTGTGCACAAAACTAAGAATGAGCGTGCACACAACTTGGAATGAGCGCACACAACTTTGTTTGTAAATGCACGTGAAATGAACCCAAAACTTTGGGTGCCAACACTATGAAACATAGGGCACCCTTGTGCTGAGGCTATGAATCCACATGGATGATTTTACCTATGGCTGGCTCTAGCTCTCTTCACATAGCCCAATTTCTAAAATTCCCAGTCTGTTAACCCCTATAACTATCCCAATCTATTATCCCTCATTCCCCTTATCCCACACAATCCAAGGGATGGGATCCCCTTCTCTGCTACGGAGTTCCTCAAGCTATCCCACTTCCCTCTAGGACTCTAACGCATATTGTCTAGGAAATCTCATTACTGGGATTCCATGGATTATAATTTGTAATTAATTTTCCTCAATGAAAACTGTTGGCCCTTGACCAAGTTTTGGAGAACCTTGGTCATGTTTGACCAATTTTGGGACTTTGATAGGCTGGTCGAAGGAAGAGCGCAAGGTGAAGCAGAGATGGCGGGATCTAGGCCATTTCTTAGGGAATTTTTGGGTTTAGGGTTTATGTAACGGGTATGGGATGTCGTCTCATGGGTTCACCCATGTTTAGGCCCTTTTGTAATGTATAAATAGACATCTAGGTGATGTAAGAAGAGGCAAGTGTGCTAAGTGCTAGAGTTTGATCTATGTGATTGCAAATTCTTTGTGCTTACTGTGTGTTAAGATCTTGTAGATCTAAGTGCAAGTGAGTGTAATAAGCTTGTGTGTATATTGTAAGAAGGCTTTGTGCTTAAACCTATCTCGGGGAAGGAGGATCTGGCGAGGTGTGTGCAGATCTCCTATCCTATGCGGAGTGGGTTCCTATGGCTCTATGTTTGTAGAAGATTGAAAGAAGACAATAAAGACGAGAAGAGTTGGTGGACGTAGCCCCACACTGGGGTGAACCACGTATATCTTATGTTGTGGTTGCTTTGTGCACTATATTTGTTATGTTATTGATTTGATGTATGCTTAGTGCAATGATATATGTTAGATGCATATGATATAATAGCTTAGTTCTTAGTGATGTGAATGAATGCTAGATCTGATCTGTTTCTATGTGCTAAGTGCTTGGAAGTGTTAGATTTGGTTGAATATTGCATTGTTATGTAATAGGGTTTGGATCTACGATGTAAATAAGGATTAAATGCTAATGAATGTTAACTACTAAGAGCTCTATTAAGGTATTTTAATCACAGATTTGTGTCCCAGTTAGGTTGCAGACATCTGAGTCCTACAACCACCCCTTCCTCTACCTCGGGTGAGACTTAATTTGCTTCGCTAGTGTTTCCAAAAGGGCTAGTAGTTAGGGTTTTGTTGGTGCGTTGCTGAAGTGTTGAACCCTGGGTCTGCCCCTCTGCCAAAAATTGGTTCCGATGTCAAGACCTAGAACTGTGATTCCTGGGAACTGAAGAAAAGAGAAAGCTCTGTGCGTAGATCTACTGCCCTAGTGTGCATTATTCTACTTGACTTATGAAGCTCCATTCTAAGAAGAGAAGTCTGATCTAAAGAAAAGAGGTAATATTTTAAATCTGTGTGCTCTGATAAAGGTAAGATAAGTGAAATTTTTTATTTCGGAAGAATGGATCTAGGTATGTTTAATAGATTTGGTCCTAGTCTGAAAACTAGGGTACAACTAGAAGAAAGAATATTTGATATGAATAGATATGATAAAGATAGTGAAAGATATGTTATCCCTATGCATAGAAAGAATGTTTGGACTAACAAATGGATGCAGGATCCTAGAAATAATTTCTTGCAGGTTAGTTACTGTGATCCCAGTACGCAGTACAGGAAAGGTTGGGGGTCATTTAAACGAAAGAGAGGATTAACTCTTTTCTATAGTTGCATATGACCGAGACATCTTGCTAAGGAATTCCCTGGTAGAGGTCCTATTTTCCTTTGTTGTAAGGCTACTAGACATGAAGTTTTGGACTGCCCTAGAATGATTGCTAAAGTTGAAAAAATGAATATGAGACAAGAAAACTATGAGACATGCCAAGAAACTAAGGATATGATAGAACCCTAGAAAGAATCAGAGACTGTATTATTACAGATGAAAGAAACCCTGAACGATCATAGAGATATCAAATTATCAGATATCTTAAAAGAGAAGGAATGCATTGAAACAAGAATAGGAGACTTCGACATAGACTGTTTCCTAGATGAGGAAACACAAGTGAATATCATGATAGAAAGAACTTGGGAAATTTTGGGAAAACCTGCTATGGTTCCTTCATTGGGAAGAATAGGATTATTTAGAGGAAAGTTGATAAACCTATCTAGAAGACTTACCGAGACATCTATGAGTGCTCATGGAACTTCGACAGAAGAAGAATTTGAGATCGTTAAATTTGTTGAGAACAACGCCCCATTTGATATTTTTCTAGGAAAAACCTGGATTGAGAAAGATCAGATATGAAGGAAATAAGAAGAGGAGGATCTAGAGAAGAAAAAGAAAGAACTAAGAGATTTCATGGCTAGGAGAATAACGCACTTACTGAAAGAAAAAGAGGACCAATCAAAGCTACTAAGGACCAGAGATCTGGACGTCGAAGTTGAAAGAACACATGAAGACTTGAAACACCTGTTTGTACAAGAGAGTAGGACACCTACCCCAGAAAGGGAAGAAGTATTACCCTCAAACCCTATGAAATACCCTCCACAATGAGAAGTTACCATGCCAAGAGGAGATAAGAACAATAATGGAAAGAGGAAACCGGTGACTCAGGTTATAGGAAAGAAAGCCAGAAAGCTTAGTAAGAAGAAAGCAAAGTTAGAAAAGTTACAGGAAGTTGTAGGGGGGAATCTGCAGAAAAAAGGTTTGTAGAACTGGAACTTCATCGGGATATCAGAACAACGTAAATTGGCACTTTGCCTTGATGAAGAAATGTGATCGTTGGAGGTGTCCCGACCATTAGAACGACGCTCCATAATGGATGGAAACACAGTTATTTTCAGAACGTTCACCACTAGACCATTGGGACAACACCATAATAGATGGAATAGCATTGATTGAGGCATTCCTGCCCGTTGGTAGATTCTGTTATGAGACTGTATATTTATCCCGTCAAGCATTTCACCAATAACACTTTTGCCATTTGTGATTATCAGAGCCCACATAGAACTAGTTTCTTTCGTGCAATGATCATTGAGACCTCGCCATCCATTCTGTTAAATTGAGTGTTGATCACCAACCTGAGATATCAGATCTCGTGTGTGCATGTTGGATGAAGTTAGCATAGTAGAAAAAGTCGTCGAAGAGATCCTAATAGACCTCATGGCCGAGAAGGTGATGTCCACAGGCATCCAAGCCTTATCGACGAGAGGAGTGCAAGCATCCCCGTCGAATGCTCATGGATCTGGACCATCCCGAGTTGTGACAGAGAAATGAACGAAGCACCGTGATGACTTAGCAAATGTGAAGCTCATCCCATCTATCCTACCCGTCTACATCTCGCCTCTGGCTGGCGCAGTGAATCGTGACAGCATCCCGAGGGATTTCGAATACACAGTCATTATTACATACCTCCCGAAGGGGATATGCACAGTCAGACCACAGTTGGAGAGGATTTCGATGTTGAAGATCAGTGACTATAACCTAGGAGACCGCAAGATATATGGCATGCTTTCACCATACAAGTATTTGAACAAGACAAAGGGGAAGAAGTTGAAGATCATCCCCCATTCATGGATCATGGACATTGCGAGGTCCATTATCCTGAACGTGATGAAGATAACACACTTCATAAGACATCAGGAGGTTAACGCGTGCGTTAAGCTCCTGTTGTTGTGCTTCCATGGTGGTTATCTGTGGTCGGACAAGTGTATCACCGTCAATCTGGCATTGATCCATGGGATCATCGAACTAATCATGCAAGGACCATACCCACAAGAATTTTATCCAGGAAAGGTTACAGATCAAGACCTGGCACAGATAATCAAAGATACCTATGGCGACGTAGAAAAGGGGAAATGGGGCTACAACGTAGCCTCCATCCTGAATGGCACAGTGTGCCTAGCCTGCCAGTTGATTGCTGGTAAGATAGTAAGGAAGAACAGACCCACACAGGGCACGGGGTTTATCGTCCACCTCGCAGGAAAATGTGTAGAAGGGATACAAATGAACTAGACGAGCTTCCTCTTCAACTAGTTAGAGAAAGACTAACGTGAAGCTTAGGATCAAGGCTACGAGTTCCACTTCAATTGGCTACAGATCCTCATCGCCTTCATTTCTTGGGAGATGTCGGAAGGTGCAACCTTCTATGATATTGAGCCATCAAAATCCTTAGCTGCGAAGTTCACCACGCTCTGGTTTTCGAGCAACATGGCTAAACAATGGCAGTCAAATGCGGTGGTCCACATCTATTACCTGTAGTTGAAAAGGGATATTGAGTCTTCCCCTCGCATGACACCAAATACCCTGCACAGATTCAGACCATTTGTGAAGTTTCGCGTAGATAGACATTTTATTTATATCACTACGTGAGGAGATGAACATAAAGAAGATCTCCAATCTTACTAAAATCTCATTGAGGAGGACATGGAAGAAATAACTAAGGAGTGGCCTGCAGAGCTCCTTGTACTAGTCGACCAAGCATAACTTTCTGACCCCAACCTAATCGGAAGTCCTCTGTCACTCGCGAAGAGTATGATGCACCTAGCAGTAGTAGAAGGAAGAAAAATGAAGAGGTACAGAAGCTGAACAATGTATCAGAAGAGACTGCTTCAGACTCACCGGGAGGGGGAGGTGATGACGAAGTAGACAAAGAATAAGAAAAATAAGAAGACAAAGGAGAAGAAGACGAGCAGAAACAAGGCGAAGTAACCCTGCCTAGGGACCCTATTGACGAAGTTGAGATCTCCAAGAAAAGAAAGGTTTTCCCCCCAAAACCTACATCGCGGAAGAAGTCCAAAGCTACTAAACCATAGATGCAGACTGTGCTTGCGATGGATGACATATATTTCATCATCGTCATTGTCTCAGATACCTCAGAAGATATCTTACAGTGCAATGAAGCCAAACAAGAGACCATGTATGAAAGAATTGAAGCAAAGATGAAAGGGGTACAACAAGCCCTCCACTCCAGTCATGTAGTTTCTACTACGCCCCCGTCATCAGAAGGAACAGAGTTGGGAGACGAACCTGCCTAGCTCCGTCGAATAGCAGATGTGATCGAAGCTCGCATTCATCATATCCAAGAGGAAAAGGAACAGGCCACAAAGGCCTTAAAGAAAGAAAAAGAGGAAGCCAAAGAACAATGTCGGGTTGTGTAACAGGAAAGAGACGACATCCAAGACAAGTTTGTAGAGGATAGAGCGCAAATCCAGAAGGAGAAGAAATAGTTTCTCACAGAGCAGATTGGAGTAAAAGAAGCAGTCATTAGAGAACTTCTCTCTATGACAGGCTTAGAAAATATAGAAGAAGACCCAGTAGAAAGACAAGTAGGGAAGCTTTTTGAAGCCATTCAACAACTCCAATAGAGGATAGATGAACTGGAGTTACAAGAAGTTCCAAGCACTCTGTAGGAAGTGCAAGATATAAGAGAATAAATTGCGAGGAGTGCAATTCAGAGAATCAAGGCATTGGCCTTGGAATGCAAACAACTCAGTAGTCGAAGTGTGCAGACCTATGGGCACCTTGCAGAGGACCCTGAGCTCCGGACACTGGAGTCACAGCTCCAGGAGGCAAAATAGAAAGCAACAATAGTGCAAGCACAATTGAAGCTACTATCATCGGTCGAGAGGATGAAAAGATCCCATGAACAATGCATGGTTCAACAATAGGCCCATGCCATTCAAAGTAAGGTCATGGAAGTGACCCAGAGACTCCAGCCAGTGCAGGATGTAGCTTGCATACGTTTTGAGGAGATTGAAGGACAAGGTGCACAACTAGAACAAGTAGTCAACTCAATTGAACAACGATTGGAAGGACCTGTGACGAAGAAGTTTATTCAAGAGTTCGTCGAGCAGGAAGCTCTGGCAAAGAAACAGGTTGAAGCAGCTCAAGCCAAGCTCGAGGCATTTGAGGTGGAGTTACCCAGACCAAAGTGACTTGAGACAAGTCACAGGTGATTTTTGGGGGCCGGTTGGCCCTTGACCAAGTTTTGGAGAAGCTTGGTCACGTTTGACCAATTTTGGGACTTCGACAGGCTGGTCAAAGGCGGAGTGCAAGGCGAAGCGGAGATTGCGGGATCTTGGCCCCTTCTTAGGGAATTTTTTGGTTTAAGGTTTATATAAAGGGTATGGGATGTTGGCCCATGCGTTCACCCATGTTTAGGTCCTTTTGTAATATATAAATAGACATCTAGGTGATGTAAGAAGAGGCCAGTGTGCTAAGTGATAGAGTTTGATCTATGTGATTGTAAAGGGTTTGTGCTTACTATGTGTTAAGAACTTGCAGAGCTAAGTGCAAGTGAGTGTAAAACTCTTGTGTGCAGATTGTAAGAAGGCTTTGTGCTTAAACCTAGTTTGGGGAAGGAGGATTTGGCGAGGTGCGCGCAGATCTCTTGTCCTATGTGGAGTGGGTTTCTATGGTTCTGTGCTTGTAGAAGATTGAAAGAAGAAAATAAAGACGAGAAGAGTTGGTGGACGTAGCCCCACACTAGGGTGAACCACATATATTATGTGTTGTGGTTGCTTTGTGCACTATAGTTGTTATGTTATTGATGTGATGTATGCTTAGTGCAATGATATATGTTAGATGCATCTGATATAATAGCTTAGTGCTTAGTGATGTGAATGAATGCTAGATCTAATTTGTTTCTATGTGCTAAGTGCTTGGAAGTGTTAGATCTGGTTGAATACTGCGTTGTTCTATAATTAGGGTTTGGATATGCGATGTAAATAAGGATTAAATGATAATGAATGTTAACTGCTAAGAGCTTTGTTAAGGTATTGTAATCATAGATCTATGTCCCAGCTAGGTTGCAAATATTTGAGTCATGCAACCACCCCTGCCTCTACTTTGGGTGAGACTTCATCTGCTTCGTAGGTGTTTCTGAAAGGGTTAGTAGTTAGGGTTTTGTTGGTGCGCTGCTGAAGCGTTGAACCCTGGGTCCTCCCCTATGCCAACAAAAACAATTCCCTTACATGGTCATATTCCCCTCATAGTTTCATGGCAACAATTTTCCATAATTTAATTATAGCAGTCATACAATAGCTAGAACAAAGTTGTCCAAGGAGTGATGCCAAAAGAAGCTTAGAGTGGATGGAAACCTTCTATTGTATATTTCATAGTCTTTCAGTGCATTGCTTGTAATACCCTAGTTTTGATCTCAAGAATAGTAATGTCTATGTGTACATGATGGATAACTAAAATCCAAATGATGAAATATGTAAAAAGGTACATTTAATCATAATAAAATAATGCATCACATGATGCAAAAGGAGAAGGAGAAAAGAATAGGGGGATATGACTCCACAAGAGGGGAAAGAGAGGGGGCTTGTAGGCTAAGAGAAAAACAATAATATTTAATTACTACCCTAAGTTTGTTAACCTTGTATTTTTTAAACCTTTGATTTATGTTTATCCTAAGTCCTTTTAACGTTGGAATTAGTGGTCAAAGAGAGATAAGTGTACTTCTCATGAAGGCACACGATCTCTCCCATGCATGAAAATATATTCCATGATATTTTGGCATGCAAAATATGATTCACTTTCATTCTTCTTGCAGGTTCTTCTCTCTGAAATTAAGGAGCTTGTTGCACAAATACATGTTAATATCATTTCAGATAAAAACATTTATATATTTCTGCGCCAAATCATTGTGTCTCCCTGTTTTTTTTCCACGCGATGAATGCTCTTATTTTAAGTTTTTTGGCCAAAAGTTGGTATTTCCATTAAAACTAAATTTCAGCCAAAAAAAACTAACTTTCAACCAAACTATTAGTTTGGTCGAAAACCTGCAACTATGGAACTGCTCAGAAAGTTGTGAGTTCTTTTCATCTTACTCCAACTTTGGAAGGAGCAAACTCCTTAAAATACCGTGAGTCTGGTTTCAAAATTAATACCAACATTTTTAGAATTGAATCTACTTTCATTTGATACAATTTGTATTCAATTTAATTGTTTTTAGTAATTTTAATTAATTTTATAAAAAATGTCTGCATATTATTTTTAGATGACATAATCATTCAGTAAAACGAAAAATCAATCTATGTAATAATACACAGTGGAAAATTGATATTACAGAACCATTCACTGTCATATTCAAAATGATATTTTTAGATTTTACTTTAAAATAAAAATTAAGGCAAATACATGGTGTCTCACTAAACATGTTTAAAATCTGCAACTAATATTCATCCGCTAAATTCAAAACTATAGTCATACTTTAGTAGAGTTTGTTTGGATTGTTGCAACATATTTCATTTTTCATAAACAAAAATTTAATAATGAGTACATTCATGCCAAAAATATAAGTCATTATTAGTCCCTTTATTTTTAAGGAACGTACTGTCAATCAATCGCTAAATTGACATATCAAATGTCAATAAAATGTTTTTGAAAAATAATCAATAGAAAGCGAACAAAATTCATGACAAGTTTTGTTTTTACTATAAAGTGAAACTCTAAATAAAACAATATTTTTGTTTACCAAAAGTTGAAAAACTTGTGAAAATGTATTTTATTTTCTCAGAAAACAAGGAAAATAGACACCCACATTCATGATTTTACCACACTGTGAACAAGTTGAAAGACTTCGAAAGCTTTTCAAAAGTTTACTTTATCAAAATTATCTTGAGGATTCTTGGCAAGAACATACCTAGTACAAACACCATCAGAAAAGGAGATAGGTGGAAGACCAACAACAATATTTTTCTTACTGAGTTATTGAAGATAGTGATAGTTTAAGTGATCAAATCACTCATACCATAATCTACTTAACTCGTTTGAGTGAGGAAGTAATATATTGCTAGGGGAATTAGCATAAAATGATAAAATGAGCACAGTGCATGATGATCCACTTTCCCTATGGAAACAATTTGTGAAGGATCCTCAATTCCAAAAACAACAACATAATCAAGAGTAAACAAGAATGTCTTACTTGAACTAGAATTTGCAGTATGATAAATTGAGAATAATTTATTTGAAATATTACAAACATATACAATAGTTTTTATCATGTCATCTATCATATCAATGGAACCTTAACCTTCAACAACCAAAGGTGAAGAATCTCCCATAAAAATATGCTTCTAGTGTTGCATGAATTAATGGAAGCAAACAAATTGTTATGTACAATCATGCCACTGGGTTGCTCCAGAATCAAATATTCTTTAAGGTTCGGAAGAGGAGAAACTTGCAGTATTATAGAGAATTTAACACTTCCTATATCATTGCTAGAAGAAGATAGATTGACATTTAAATTTTGTTTCTTCATTTCTAAAGACAAGACAATCAATTTCTCGAAGCAATGGCATTCTGAATGACCTTCTTCTCCACAAAAAGTACATGCAAGAGGACTTTTTTTCCCTTTAAAATCTTTCTTAAGTGAGGGTTTTGAAGAATTACATTTATTTTTACTTTGCGTTAGTTTCCCTTTAGATACCTTTTTATTTTTTATCATTCAATTTGAAGACGAGTTAGTTACAAAGCATAAGACTTACAATATTTGGAGCCAAGAGCATCTATTTGGATGATTTCATCATGCTAGAAAGTAAGTCATTCAATAAAAGCATCAAAGCAAACATTACAAAATCTTGACCCAACACATCCTGAGTTAAATAAAATGTGGAGACAAGTACTGAATATGACTCACCTAACTTATAAAGCAACACCAAAATGAGTTGCTCATCCATTTTCTCAATATTACAATATTTCAATTGAAGTCATAGATATTTGAACTTGGAAATGAAATCCTGAATAGTATCAAAATTATTATATTGACACAGATTATTTCATTTTCTAGTTGATGACCCTGAATTACATCTCTTTTACCAAATAGTTGTTCAAGTTTCTCCCATGCTTCATGAAGAGTGTTTATGCCTTCAAGATGAAACAATAATTTTAGTAAAATAGAAATATATATTAAACCTAATACTACATCACAATGATTACGCCATTTAGGTTTTTCGACATTTTCTGCTATTTATTTTTCTATGTCATTCATTTATAACCCTATATAAACTCTTACTCCATAATAAAACTGCATATTTCCAAGTTCAATCGTTATGAGTAAGTTAAATAGTTAAATTTGTTAAGTTTTGAGTAAGTACATGCAACAGCTATGAAGTGACAAACTGCTTTTTTTACTTTCTGATATAAATCGATATAAATCATCATAACCCTGATAGATCAAAGATCGATCCTAGCGTATCCAACCTACATTGTGATTTTGTAAGGGATCATGGATTGCAAGAATGAAGGACATTGCACTAGATATTGGGAAGAATATAAGTACATTGTTGCAAAAAGTAATTATATAACAATAGGTACGGAAGAAAAATGATATTACTTCTTAAATGAGGAATGATGCATCATCATACATTAACTAAAACAAATAATGAACAATACGATACCTAATAAATATTATAAAACAACATATAATAAATGTACCTAATAAATATTATAAAACAAGATATTAAATGTTATGCACAACAAGGAATACCAATAAAACCTAAAATATATGAGTTTTACTGATATTTGTGAATGAGGAAAGAAATTATTAAACAAGATAATAAATGTTATGCACAACCAGGAATACCAATAAAACATAAAATATATGAGTTTTGCTGATATTTGTGCATAGGGAACAAATTATCAAATTATTAGAAATTTAATCATATATATATTACAAAATAGTATAAAATTAGAGTAGAAGTTGTAAATAGCATAGAAATAATTGCTTTTTTTTTCTTGTAATTCATTATGATTCTTATTTACTCAAGTACTTATTTTAATTATAAAGAAATAATTTTTTTCATATATTTTTAATTTATTTTATGGTGGGTTTATTAAAAGTATGTAGGGTAGGTAATAAGTTGAAAATACAATAAAAAATAGTTTTTTTTCTTTCCCTACAAAAATATTTATTCTTATGGTTGGTATCATCATTTTAAATGTTATTGATTATTGTAAAATTGATGTTAATAGAACAATTTTTTGTTCTAAGACCTATTTTCAACCTCCAAATTTTTATAGAAAAATTAACATTCTTGAAACAATTTTTTTTGTATTGTATAGACATGAACAATATTAAATATAAACTCTCCCTTCATGAAAAAAAAAGATCGAAATTGGTTATGAGCATTTTACAAAAATAAGAGAATGAAAATATCAATTTATCATACAGTATGTTTTGGTTTTTTAATTGTATTTCTAAATGTAGAAATGGATTCAACATATTAAAAAAATTTTGAACATTTAAATTATACAGAACAAAATTAATTTATCAAATTTACAAATCCAACAATTTCTTACCCAATTTCAAATAAAATTCAAAGAAAAAAAAAACAAAAAAAAAACCAAACATAAAATCATTAAACTAATAAAAAAGGAAAAAGACAACCATCCATTACTATTACTATGGATGTTGAAAGGAAACCGCTCTGTCTGTAAATTCCCTCATAAAGGCAGCCACCCTATGTTTTTTAATTTCCGTTGCTTCTGGGTGCGACGCGCATGTTCAGGCATGTGAACCGTTGAAAACATAAAGTAGCATATCCGCCCTCTAATTGTCTTTATGCATTGCGTTGGTTTTACGCTACCCATAAGGGGATAGCAACACCTCCTATCCCTTTCTTTATCCTAATCTTTTTTTTCTTTTATATATCTTTTTCATATATATATATCCTTTCCTTTTATTTTAATCTTCTTCTTTTCTTTAATATGTACATTAACATAACCATAACCACAAGATGAAAAGCCGTCTTTGGAATTTGTCATATATATATATATATATATATATATATATATATATATATATTTATGTATCAACCATGCCATATCCATAATTGATTATACACATGAAACAAAGAAAGATTATCAGATAATTTTTCATTTTCATTTAGAATGCATTTTAAAATTATATTTCAAAGGTTTTGCTCCATTTTAAACCAAACTAAATGTTCAGAAAATTGATCAAAATTTTAAATTAACTGAAATTTAAAACCACTCAACTTAAAAAATAACTAAAAAAAAATTACTCCCTAATTAACTCAATCCCTATAAATAACCCACTCCTATAAATATTCAATTCATTCTGTTACTTAATATTGAATACTGTGTGGGATGATGACAAGATCCAAGAACTGTAAATATTCATTTTATTACTTAATATTGAATGCTGTGTGGGATGGTGTATGGGCCTTTGCATTTTAAGATTTCAATTGTTTAAAATTGTAAGGACCATACACCACCTTACTGAGCATTCAATAATGCAGAGCTCTTAGTATTTAATACTGCCTAACAAAATGTATATTACTCACTAGAATAGAAATGTATATTAATTTTATTTATTTTTCATTAGAATTTGTAATTTATTGATTTTTTTAATAAAAATGTTTTTTATTATTTAATATTAAATGCTGTGCCCAATAATATATAAACTGTCCAATTTTAAGATTTTAATTACTTAAATTTAATTGCTTATACATTACTTTATGTAACATTCAATGCTACATAATGATAACCCAAAACTATGTGAAACTTTCAAAAGCTTCTTAGCTTTCCATACACTAGTTTAGAATAAGTATGGTCATAAAGTCATAATTAGTACAAATTTATGCAGTGAACTTTTTTCAATTATTTGTATTATAGGTATGGCCATTAGTCATACATACAGATTTTATGCAGGGAACTCTTATGGTACTGCCTCCCTCACGCAGTATATAGGGATGAATTAGTGTTGATTGTTATATTAATTTGGTTTGACTTCAAATATTTCGTAAAAAAAATCTAATGTGTAATCATTTTTTTTTTATATTAAAAAACTTAATTTTCTTATATTTTATTGATTGATAATTTTATAATATTATTAAAAACTTTACTTATTTCAAAATTTCAAAATACCCAACATGTGAAAATGTTTTTATATTAAAAAGCAGTTGCCTTCCGTATTTTATCTACTGCCAACTTACAAAACAGTAAGTTGACTTGATGAAGCTGCTCATACTACCTCCGACACAAATTCTTAGGAGGCAATATGAACAGCCTTGCTACCCTTGTTTGGAAAGAGTAATAGAATATTTCAAACTTTTTCCCGTTTCTCTTTTCATTTATTTTTCAGTTTTGTTTTGATGTTTAAACCATTTTATATACGCCCGATTATGAAGCTACCAACTCTAAATGAAAAAATAAAAATATCTACTATCTAAATGATTTTCTAATATCGATGATTGTGAAAAGAGTATACGTGTTTGCCATATAGTGTGTAATTTATGATAAGTATTTAAATATTTTTAAAATGATTTTACATTTTAAAATTTAATATAATTAATAAATATATTATTTTTAATATTTTATAATTTAATTTTTTTATTATTTAAAAAAATAAAAAAATTTAAAAAAATTCTTTATAAAAAGTTTTTCTTTTAAATTTAATTAAAAATTAAAAAAATATAACATATTACATGTTATAAACATATTAATATTTAACAAGATTTTTATTTATTTTTGGTAATATATTAGAATGAATGATTTTCTAAATGTTATTTAATTTAATTTGAAAAATAAAATCTTATAAATAGTATTTAACTTTATTAAAAAAAAAATGGCTATAGGAGAGATTAAGGTTTTAAATATATAGGAATTGAAGAAATTTTGGGTGTGTAGTCATGGGTTAACATATTATGCTAATATTTTTATTTTTATTTTTATGGTATGGAATTTATTTGTTGATGTATAAGTTTACTTAGAACATGTCATTTTTCTTGGTTGTTTTTGGACTTACACCATGTGTTTCTTTGACTTATCACTGGAGTGGGTGAATTGCTCAACCATCTCTTTGTCCTATTACTCCAATGACTGAATTATCCATCTATCTCCATTCAATGATGTCTCATCTCGTTATAAATAGAGGAGCTCTTCATCGTAATCAAGCAAGCCGATCTAATATATAAGTCTCTCTTTGGAAAAGGTTGTTGGTCTTTGCAGTTATCTTATGCCTGTAATATTGTTTTTTCTCAATATCTACATGGTATCAGAGCAATTTCTCCTAAACCCCTTCTCATATATTTTATATATATATTTTTAAAGATCTATATGATTGATTGAAATGATCTCTCACTTGGGTTTTTGCAGTCACCTCAGATTCGAGTGTTGGGGTTTGTAAGGTGTTGTTTCCTTTTACTTATAGTTGTTCTTCCTTTTCCCTCCGTCCTCCATCTCCTATGTTTATTTTTGTTTCGACTTTGGAGACCATAAAATAACATATTTCCGAAGGACTTGTGTTTTAGTCCAACGATTCACTCCTCCAAGATTTTTGGTTGTTATTCCTTTAGTGTCCGAGTTCCAGGGTTTCCCGTGCATGTCCCTTAGTGAGTTCTTTGGTTTACTCTTTCAACGACGGTTTGGGTTTTGTTTCTTTAATTCCCTTTGGTTACAAGTAGTCATGGGACGCCCCTCCTCCACAACATTTGTCACCGGGATTAAAAAATCGCTTAGCTTGTCCAGCTCATCCAACAAAGGTCCAACTCGTCCATCAAAGCGCCCATCTCGTCCGACGGGCCTCTATGCTCAACGACCTCACGAATTGTGTGGAAACATAGATCACTGGAACTCAAATATCAAGGGTTTATTCTTTTGAATGTTTGCTAGATATTTGTTTTGAGATTGACTACTGCTAATTAAAAGTCACACGAAGCTCGTGCCATTTTCAATCTCTAGTAGGATCTACACAATCGACGCCCTCAATGTGTAGTAGTCGAACTCCCTTTGCCTCATAAAAGATTTATCTAATTGGCATGCCAACTTTGTATTATGGGCTTGAGAGTGTGTTTGATATTCAAATCTATGCCACATGACTTACAACCAAGCCATTTCCTGATATCTTAGCAAATCAAGAGGAGGCAGAGTAGTCTTGGTCAAAGTCGAGGTTTTGAAACCAATGGGAGACAGGGGTGTTGAAGTATCTTAATCATCAGGGATATTGGTATGCTATCGCCTTTCACGGAGCATATTTCAAAGTGTGTTTGGGCAAGTTTTATTTTGTTTAATTATTAGGAAAAAAGTGAAAAGTTCATCTCCTTTTTATTTGTAACCAAGCCACATCCTGTGGTACATGTGAGTTGTTAAAAATCTCTTGAGCTCTTTGTTTAGAGTTTGGGGTTTCAATTTTCTTTTGGATTATTTGACAAGATCTTTTTTTTCTTTGTATTCTCAATTGTAAATGGCGGAGTTAAGGACTGTTGAGCTCTTAACTCCCCATAACTATTATACATGGAAACTTAGTATGCAACAGTTGTTGCAATGAAAAGGGCTTTGGAAGATGTTAGATGAGGCTCAACCTATATTCACCAAGGAAATCGAGAGGTTTTCCTATCAAAATAAACTTGATGAATCCATGGGCCTCATTTGTTTGCATGTGCCAGATAGCTTGTTGTTCCACATAGCTATTTGTAAAACTCCGAAAGCAAGTTGGGACAAGTTGGCTTCCTTATTTCGAAAAAGTCAACGAATTTCGAGCCCTACAATTGGAAGCGGAGTTGTCATCACTGGTACAGGATAAGCATTGCATCCATTGAAGACTATCTTACCAAATTTAGGTTACTAATGGCACAACTAAAAGAGTGTGGAAAAACTAAATTAGAGGAAGAGTGCATCTTCTTGATTTTATCCAAGCTAAAAGGTCCTTATCAGGTATTTTCTTCTACATTTTATTCTACTATGGATGCATTGGGAAGTGAGTTTAAAATTCCTTCCTTTGAGATTTTTTGTGAGCCTCTTAGTAGAGAACAATATAAACTTACTCAATTAGATTCTCTTTCTGGCTCTAACAATAAGGCTCTTATGGTTCATACCTACAAAACTAAGCACAAGACCCAGTATAAGCAGAAGAAATATTCTTCTCAAGCTGGTGAGTCTACCTCCAAGCCTTAACAGAAAAAAAAATATTTTCCTCCATCTTCCAAATCTAGTGAGTCTTCCTCTAAGACAAGGAAGAATAAGTCAAGTGACACCTGAATTTTTTGTGGTAAAATTTCACATAAAGAATCTAAATGTTGGTTGAAACTTGAAGCTTTGAATGAAGCCATGAGGCAACATAAGATTTTAGTGCCCAAACCTTCTTCTACTAGTAAAGGAAATGATTCATCAACTCAAGCCTTGTATGCATCTTTGGATAGTTGGATACTTGATCTCGGTGCTTCACACCACATAACTCATTCTCATGAGTTGTTGGCTTCTACATATGAATGTAACATTTCACAAATTGCATTTCGAGACTCTACACCACTAGATGTTTTTGGATCCAAAACAATGCAGTTAGATAAAGGGTGCATTAATGATGTTCGTCTTGTTCCTGACATCTCTGCAAATCTTCTCTCTATCTATCAGATTTGTCATTCCGGTTATGGGAAAATAATAGATTTTTCTCCTAATGATGTAATCATTCGAGAACTTCAAAATCTAGACATTGTTGTTGCATCTGGAAAAGTATATCATAGTTCTCAATTGTATAAGTTTGCTTCTTTTGAGTCTTCCTTCGGTTCCTATTTCATTGCACATGTCAATGCTTTGAGTAGGCTTTGGCATGAAATATTTGGACATCTCAACTACAGATATTTGTAGTAGTTGAGCACACAAAAATTGGTGGTTGGTCTTCCTAAAGTTTCTTGTACTAATGGATTTTGTCCAGGTTGTGTCCTTGGAAAACAACATCAAGATCCTTTTCCTAAAGGAAAAACATGGTGTGCTACAACACCTATTGACTTGGTACATAGTGATCTCATGGCATTTCCAACTCACTCATTTTCAGGGGCTAAGTATGCACTCACTTTCATGGATGACTTCTCACGTCACTCTTGAGTGTACTTTCTTAAGTACAAGAATGAGGTCTTTACTACTTTTAAGAACTTCAAGGATTTTGTTGAGAAGCAGACATATCTTTCTATCAAGAAACTACACACAAATAATGGGGGGAGTATGTCAATCAGGCATTCACAGATTTTTGTAGAGAACGTGGAATTCAACATCATCTCTATGTTCCCTACAACACTTAGAAAAATTGTGTTACTGAAAAAAAATAACCAGACACTGAAAGAAATGGAAAACTGTATGATTCATTCCAAGAACATGAAACATTCCTTCTCGATTGAAGTAGTAAAATGTGCAAATTACATTCAGAATATGATGCCTCATCGAGCATTACGGCATAAGACTCCAGAGGGAGCTTGGATCCATGTTAAGCATGATGTCTCTACTTTTAGAGTATTTGTCAATCCAACATGGGCCTTAATTCCAGTTGAAGAGCGCAAATATATGGATAAGAAGAGCCAACCATTGATATTTGTTGGTTATTGTGAGGATATGAAGACATATAGGTTATTTGATCCTACAACTAAAGAAGTTTTTTTTTGAAGATATTTTCATTTTCAGGAAGGCTTCAACCCCACATCAAATACTTCTCCATCCTTGGATTGTAATGCTAACAATGGTGTTGAACATGTTAACATTTTTCCTTTAGAGATGATGATGACCATTTTGAAGTTCAACATCAACATCAACCATAATAAAATCTACCACCTACACCAACAAAGCGTGAGAATATTGAACATGAACAACTTGATCGAGAACGTGAACAAGTTGATCAATAACTGCATCTCAGGAGGATATTTCGTGAGAGAAAGAGGCCTGACAGGTATGGCTATGAGCCAACTGATTTCAACTATTCTTCCTTAGCCTCTTCCCATATTCAATCACAAACAATAGGTGTCTCTTTTTTTAGTCATACTATCTCAAATGATCCACAACAATTTTCTAACACTATCAACATACCTGAATGGGACGCTTCCATGACATATGAGTATTCTTCATTGATGAAGAAACAAACATGGGATCTTGTTTCTCTTCTAAAGGGATGAAAGCTAGTTTGTTGTAAATGGGTCTATAGGACCAAATATGCATCAAATGGGTCTATTGACAAGCATAAGGCACGTCTTGTGGCCAAGGTATTTTCACAAGTTGAAGGGATTGATTACTCTGAGACTTTTTCCCCTATTTCCAAGATGAATTATATATGCCTTGTGCTTTCACCTGCTGCTAATTCCCAAGGATGGCCAGTCTACTAGATGGATGTAAAGAGTGCCTTTCTGCATGGTGATTTAGATGAGGAAATCTACATGGAGCAACCTCCTGGTTTTGTGCATGCTTCTTCTCTTGTTTGTAGGCTCTTATGTTCTCTTTATGGTCTCAAACAAGCCCCTTGAGCTTGGTATGAGAAGATGGTTAGTTTTCTGATTTCTTCAGGGTTTGATCATTGTCATTTTGATCCTACATGTAATACCCCAAGGACATGCCCCAATTGTATTATGAATTGTAATTATGTTTTATAGGCTAGTGAGCCAAGTGTATATAAGGTGGTGGGCTTATGTGTTTATTAGGTTGGAGAGCCTAAGTGTTAAAGGCCATGAGCATGATTTTGTATATGTAATCATGCAGATTATTAATAAAATATAAACATTGTTGCGTGTAGACCAACCATGAAGAAAAAGTGATGGGGGACTAAGCTTCCACAAGGATGGGTAAGTGAGAGGGGGATGAAAGGTTGGGAGAGGGGATAAGCTTAAGATCTTAAGTCCTTAAGAATAATATTTTAGTATTATTCCAAAGATATGTGAAATTTATGTTTTATCCTAAGTCTTTGGAAGGACAAGTGACTTCCAAATGAGGAGGAGCGTGCTTCATGGGTGACATGTGTCGACCTACAAACATGCAATTTAATCCAGGAAATGAGCCATGTTGGGGGTTCGTCATGCCATTCTCCCATCCTCCGTCTGATTTCACTATCGGTCCTCCACCTAAAACCGTTTTGCCTCTGCATTGGACTTCTGCATACCCTCACGCACCTAAAAACCAGTGGAAACCCGTGAACTGAGCCATGTCTCCTGTGTTGATTGTTGAGAAGCCCGACACATCCTGGAATTGTTGAGCCTTTCTATGTCTTAGCGTCTGATTGTTACCATTTTGGGATTCCATACCCATTTTTCTAGTAGGTTGTTGTGGCCACGCAGATCCTTGACTGAGTGTGGCTTGTTGTTGTTGTACGTTTGTTGTTGAGCCTTGTTGTTGTGTCCTCATTCTGCTGGAACTGGTTGAAGAAGCATGTTGTCAAGCCTGTGAACAACACTCTCTCCAGGAGAGAGAGGTGGTTGTGGTTGAAGAGGTAGGTTTTCAGGCCTGTGAGCAACTCTCTCCAAGTGAGAGAGTGTGCTGAGGAATTGAGATCTCCTGGAAGGGTTCCTGTAACTGCTACGGATATCTGAGAATTCTAGTCCAACCTGCTGCTGAAGCCCAAGGCAAGGGAAGTGAAGCAGCCAATGGACTGTAGGACAGTGAAGGTGTATACTCCTGGGGTGAGACAGACATGTGGGGAATGAGAGTCTGTGAGCAGTGGGCGTAATTGACTGCTGGGAGAGAATCATTCCTCTGTAATTGTGTGACTTCCCTATTGACCTTGCCTAGCCTAGGAATCCCTCGCCTGGTGGAGCTTAGTCCCAGCTCGGGGGTGACCTACTACTGAGAGTGATGAGCAGTGCGGTCTAAGGATGGGAGGTTCGTGGAAGGTCTACATGCAATTGGTGGTGTTACCCATCATTCTAAAATATAAGTATAAGTTTGTGCTTAAATTATATGTTTTTCATGTTTATGATGCTTGTATGTTAGCATGAATTCTGTTGTGTAAATGAATTATTGTTAATTCCATTAATTTTGTATGGTAGAAGTAATTATGTGTTTAATATGTGTTAATTCATTTAACTTCATTAAAATGCATACTATATAAGTGTTATTCCGCGGTAACGTTTCCTCGACCATGGGTTGAGGCTCGGGAAATGTTACAGTTTGGTATTGGAGTTAAGTGAGACTCTGAATCGTGGCATTGGCCCAGTGGTCTGTTGGTTGCTGGGAAAAAAATGGCTAAGTTAAGGGTGTTTCGGTAGAGTTTCTCAGCCTGGTGGTAACTGGGGACTTTACATTTTAGTATGAGAGACAAGAGTTTCAATGTTGAGCCTGGGTGGGCAGGATAAGTGGTCTTTGGACCCAAGGTTTCGAGTGGAAATTGTGTTAGGAGGAACCAATTTTGGACCTTAGAAGCATTCCTGAGTGCCAAGGGGTTACTTGGTCATGTTACAAAGCTCAAGAGGAGTAGAGGTAGAATAAAACCGCAACCGACGTGGTATTTGGCCAGAGAGAGAGAGAGAGAGAGAGAGAGAGAGAGAGCTCAACACTTGGGGTGTGGGAGCTGTAAGATCTATTTGGAAGGAAAGGAAAAACTTTTACGACCATCAGATATGGAGAAAGCGCAGAAGGTTTAACCTGGAAGCCCTTCGGACTTCGTGACGTTGAAGAATATTGGTGCAAAGATATGAGAAAGGCAAAAAACCGAAGCCTCGCAGTCCCGAAGGAGATCTACACCATAGATTGTAGGAAAAGAGCTTGACCGTTGGATCAAGCAAAGGAGAAGATCATGATTTCAAATTTTGAGACAATTAAAGTATGTTGAGGGGAGTACTTCTGAAGTCAAAAGTTCTGAAGTGAAAGTAGGCATGGTGGGGCTAGATGATGTCGCCAGAGGTGACATGGACCTTCCTAGACATGCCATGTGTGTCACACACCCACTACGACATAATAAATTTTTCACCTTTTCTCGAGGGACAAAATCCCCGAAATCCTATGGGGCTTAGCACATGCTAGCTCTTCCCTTTTTCCACCTTCATGCGATCATTGATCATGATCACAGGCCAAACCACTAGGTGTCTTTTCGTATTTTGCGACTCAGCGATATAAGCGGGTCGAGTCTTTCGACTCTGCAAACCCGAAATGTCATAACGCCGAAAAAGGCTTAGATCGACAATTAGCCCCCTGGGATATGCCTTGGCCCGTATGACCACTTCTCATAAGACCGCAGTCTTATTCCCTTCGAGACTTATCAGTACGACAGTCTGACTTGTTGTCAACGGGACTCCTGAATTCCTGATTTCCAATTTCCCGAAATGGCCTTTGTCACACTAGCCCTCCTGGCTATGCCCTGATCCAGGTGACCACTCCTCATAAGACCTCCATCCTCTTTCTTTCAGAATTTATGAATATAAGAACCCGACCTCTTGTCAACGGGACTCCCGAATTCCCAATTTGCAAAATCCCGATGGACTCTTCCTTTTGGGACTCTCCTGAATTCCTCGATTGCTGCCATGTGTCCTCCCTTAGATGAACGATCCTCGTTGTTTCGTGATTTCACAACTTGTGACCCCCAACAACACAGATCCTCTATCAATTCGAATCCTCGGTATCTGAAATACTGATGGACTCTCGATCTCCGCCATGTGTCCTCCACGGATGGACGGTCCAGATTGTTTCGGGACTTAGCTAGGTGCGAAGTCAAAATGCTCACCTTCCTCTTTTGTTTCCCGATGTTTGAATCCCCGAAATGGGTGATCTTGCGATGCGTGTCCTCCCTTAATCGGATGGTCCGGATCTATTTCAGGACTTCCACCATGGAGTGTCCTGATCTCTTGTCAACGAGACCTCCGAAACCCCAGAGTCTGAAAACCCGAGATGGTTGATCTCGCGACATGTGTCCTCCTCCCGGATGGACGACTCAGATCTATTTTAGGACTTTCATCTCTGTTCACGAGGGCTTAACCCTCATGCATCTCCCGACAGATCCAACTACTGTCGGGTTTTCTAACTAAGATCTAACGGTTCAGATCTGTCTCGCGCTGTGCACTCTCCCGCTGCTCCTTGGACGCGGAAAAACCAACGGTCCAAATACTCCCACGGACCTTGGGGATCTACGGTCCAGATTTCTTCGCTACTCACGAAGATAGAGGAAAAGGGTTAAGGCATTTAACACCCTTGCTTCTTCCTCCAATATAACGGTTGTGAATGGTTGCAGATCTTCCGATAGGATTTCATCCCTTAATCGATACTTATCCCTACGTGGCTATTTCAGGATTTTGAGAGGCCCATTCTTCCTCGTACAAGATTACTAAGACTTGCGCCTTCAAATCCTTTTCAGGTTCTTGGTAAGATTTCCAAGAAGGGTATCTCTGTGGAGAGATCGATTCCGGGTATTCCTGGGGACAAATAAGGGTATAGATTTCTCGAGAGAAGACTTGAAGTCTGAATTAGATCGGTATACATATATATAAATCTATCTATAAACATAATCCATACGTGGTCCTTCCAATAAACGCATGTAACCACCATTTCTGATCAAAACACCACACAGACAGTCTTATACTCAAACCATTCATAAACTGCGCAGACTATGAGCATACATGTCAACATATAAATTTCAATATGCAAGATGTAAAACACATATCAGACATAACACCCGATGTGATTGCAACTGCTAAGAGGGGTGCTCGTTTCCACCCAATCGTAGGCTCAGCGACTCCCAACGGATTTACCACTAGCCACCCCTGAGCTGAGACCATGATGCTGCAAGACTGAGTCTTTGTTTGCCAGTGACCAAGAACAAAGGTTACTCTCCTTCTTCTCCACTATCACTCACTCTGTATTTTTCCATAGTTCCTCTTCTTCTTTCCCTCGTGTCTGCCCCTTGATCGCCCACTCTTCCTGCCTTTTCTCCTTTCGGCGAGGTTGCATGTGGCATGATTTTCCTCGCAGTGGTTAGGTCTGATGACTCTACGGATGGGCGGTTCACCCCCATCCCTCATTACTCATGAGGAGCCATTTACCTACCAACTTGGCGAGTCATTTAATTTGGGGCCAGCGAGCCGCTCTTGGTTCTCCGGGCCAGTGAAGTCCAAATACTATTATCCACAAATTTGGTCATTGTGATGATGTCATGATGATGGAAAATCAAGCTCTTTACCAAGAATACTTTCCTGAGAAAAGTTACAGTTGTCTTCTTCCTGAATTCATACTTTGAAACATGTTCGCAGGCTGCTTATACATTCACCTACGGGAATGATTGTTTCCCACATGCTACCTTAAGTTGGGGTGAGAACTTCCCGCACTGTACTCATGGTTAGGGTGCGGACATGATTTTAAAAGGGAAAAAGATAAAGATCTCGAATCTTCTAGAAGGATGAGTTGGCTTTCGAGTGGTTACTCAAGTACTGTGATTCCAGATATCTTGGGATCATTCCCTATTCAAGTAACTAATCTATTTCTTTCTATATATTGAGGGGATTTCTCATGGAAAGGGTTAAGCAAGAATAAGTTCATCAAATTAGCAAGAGATTGATTAGAGAATTAGTGCAAGAATGTGTGGAGGACTGATGCTACAGCAGCAAGAGACAACATCAAGATCATCACATGTGGTAGATTTTCTTCATACATGAGCAAGTGTGTGTGTTAGAGCTAGAAGCCATCGAAAGGAGACCTATGACATCAAGGCTCAGGTTGTAAGTTTCTCTTTCAATTAATGCAATACAGTAATATGTCCCTTTCCCATAAAGATGATGTCACT